>JAVXUL010143723.1:0-14667 GCA_035590515.1 Trichilia minutiflora
TAATAATTTATTTAATAATTAAATAAAATTATCTGGATAATTTACATACATTCTTCATTCATTGCATGAAAAATAAAGAAAGCAGCAAATATATGTAAATAAAGAACTACTTCTTTTATTAATAAATATAAGGTTTATTCAAGATCATAAGCCCTGAAATCGACAACACGAATGGTTCCTATATCATACACACTAAAAAATAAGTCTTTAAAAGAAAGACTGGAGTTACTAGATAAGTGAAGACTTATAAAGCAAAGTTGGTAATAAAAGGTTTTTATCAAAGACAAGGAGTTGAATTTGATGAAACTTTTCACTAGTAGCCATCTTTAAATCAATTCGAACTTTACTATAGCTATATATTATGATTATAAGATATGGCAAATGGATATTAAGTTCGTCTTCTTTAATGGTTATTTGGAAGAGGATATGTACTTAACACAACATGAAGGGTTTTATATACACTAAAAATACTAACAAAGTATGTAAGTTATAGAAGTTCATTTATGAACTTAAGCAAGCTTCTAGATCATGAAATATATATTTTAATGAGATAATCAAATTGATTTCATCAAAAATCTTAGTGATCAAATTTATAGAAAGGTTAGTAGGAGTAAGGTGATATTCCTATTGTTATATGTGGATGACATACTTCTCATTGGGAAAAATGTAAGAATGTTATAATCAGTAAAAATTTGGCTGTCATCTAAGTTCTTTATGAAAAATTTGGCAGAAGCATCCTATATATTAGGCATAAAGATCTATCATGATAGATCCAATAAGATGTTAGAATTATCTTAGTCTACGTACATAGATAGAATGCTAATGTGATTCAATGTGAAAAACTTCAAGAAAGTATATATGTCGATATATCATAGAGTTACTCTCTCTAAGAGAATATCTCTTAAAATATAATTAGAGAGAGAATACATGAGTAAGATATCATATGCTTCGGTGATTGATTTTATCATATATGCTATGTTATGTAAGAGACCCGATGTGACTTATGCTCTAAGTATTATAAGTAAATTTTAGATTGATCTAGGTAAAGGTCACTTAAAAGCTGTGAAAATAATTCTAAAGTATTTGAGAAGGACTAAAGAATTATTTCTCACAGATGGAGGATATGACTTGGTGCTTGAGGGTGACACTAACTCAAGTCTCCACTTGGGTAAAGATAATAATAAATCTATTTCAGCATATGTATTTACCTTAAATGATGGAAATGGTAGAGCAATAAGTTGGACGAGTTTCAAATAGAAAGTTATTATTGTTACTACGGATTTCACTATAGAAGTGGAATATGTAGCAATTTCAGATGCTGTTAAAGAGAACATTTAGATGGAAAGGTTCATTATTGAGCTTAGTATAATGCCTACCATTATAGATTAAATTCTACTATATTATGATAACAACGAGGTTATAGCACAAGCCTAAGAACTCAGGTCTCATAAGAACTCTAAACCCATTTTACAGAGATATCCGTATTGAATGAATGCCCTCATAATAAACTATAGCAGATCCATTCACCAAAGACTTATCTCAAAAGATGTACGAAGACCATTTTGAAAAAAGATTATTTGTCATGGAGGTGATTGGCTTTGAGTGCAAGTGAGAGATTAAAAGAGATATATACCCTGTAGAGTTTAACACCACTCAACTTGGATAAGAAACGACAAAGTTATGATATTTTTCATGACAAATTGGATGAAAATGGTTGAAAATAGACGAGAACAAAAAATAAAGAAATAGAGGGCCCTCCAAAAGCTAAAAATCTCGAAAGTAAATCGGGGGGTGAGAAATAGTTCCCATTATGAAGACAGATCATAAAATGGAGATCGAGACCATAAATGATAATTTTCTCCCATATTGTTAGGGATATACCCTAGAACCAATCATGTCATATGGTTTACGGTTATTATTTCTTAAGTATATATCTTTAGTAATTAATTGTAAATGATTTACTATTAATAAAATGACATTATTCTATCTTGCATTATGTTCAATTGCTAATTTATTACTTTCTTTTATTTAATGTAAGATATATCCTAGATTGTATTATATGTCGAGATTCTATCACTAAAGAGTTATAGATATGAGTATAGAATTTTTTATTTAAATACATTCTAAAACTTGTTCCCAATTGAGGTAGTGTCATGAAGGACAGTGATATTGTATGACTGATATATTTTGTTGCTGTCACGGATTAGTATTGGATACTAATAGTTAGGTGACGAGTCTCATATCACAAGAGCATAAACATGGGTACCATATTGGTAAACGTGATATTAAATATGATCGACCATGATAGAATCACATAGGAGATTATCCACAATCAATGATTCATCATACAGTCATACTAGTGTACCATTAGTCATTTGACATGAGACATCATGACTGTAATCTACAGTAAGGCACATCGTTCACTTGTGTATATTGCACTAGGCTAGCCACGACTGGTAAAAGAAGCTTGCTGGCAATGTGTTCTTATTATAGAGAGCAGGTGATGGTTAAGATGGGATTTGTTGGCTTAGATACTAGAGCTTGAGATCTTAGGCAGAACTATCATTTATGGGAACTGAATCTCTGGCCAGAGTACATATGTTACAAAAAGAAGTTTTTGGATATATAGATCCTAATTATGATTGAGATTTTGATCCTATGATCGAGTTAGGGGTTGGACTATACCTTAGCAAAGGTATCGACACCCTGATGACGGAGATGAAATCTGCTTGCAATGAAATATATCAATACATTAAGAAAGGTATTGACAACTTATAGGCTTGTGAACAGTATTTTGGCCAAATGTATCGATATATTACAAGCAAAATGTCAAAGGTATCGATACGTTTTGAAACATATCGACACCTTTGAGCGATTTCATAGCCTATTTACGCAAAGGCAGGGATCGTCTTCCTTATTTAATTTTTTTACTTTCTCTCTCTATTAAAACAGTAGAAAATACTTTGTCTCACCATTAATACTGATCTCCTCCATTTCTCAATCAAACTTCGCCATTTTAGTTCCTATGAACTGAGAATCAACATCAAAGCTCAAAAATCTCCTTTGATCAGAGTTTTACCTATCAGATCGTGAGGATTCATGAGGAGAATAAGTACAATAAACAGTAGCTGAAGAGAGATTCAAGCCAAAAAAGGACTTTATGCTCGCCTACCAACTTGGGTAAGCCTGTTCATCAGCTTATCTCTCTCATTTAAGCTACTATTTCACATAAATCTAAGAATATATAGCAGAGGTATTATTCACAAAACCCTAGAATTTGGTTGTTTTCTAATTTATCATTTGTATTGATAAATTAGAGGGCTTTGATAGCTATTAGTGTTAAAATAGATGAAAAATACATGATAGTAGAGTGAGATTTATACTTGGTCGTATGTTAAAGAGAGAGAGAGGGTAGCGAGAGAGAGAGAGGTGCAAGAGTAGATGAGTATGCATTGCATTATGCTCGCACTTTGTGATCAGTGAGTTTGTATGTGTTCTGAGTTTGTATGTGTTCAGGCATGACAGTCGAGATAGGAGGATCTCCGTTGCGAGGAGGATACGTAGAGGGTGGTTTTCCACCTGAGAGCAGTGAGTGGACATTTCTTCCCTTTGCCTCAATTTATATTTATTGTGATTATTATTATGCTTGGTATAGTATAGAATATAGATGCATGTATAAGAATGCATAACTGAAATGAGGAGGCATTGGTTGTCTATTATGTGGTGGGTAGGAGGGCCTCTTGTTTGTGATAGAATAGGTTTGTGATAAAATCTGAATTATCATGAATATGAGGCCAAAGGCCTATTATGCTTATATTTATTGATAACGTGAGGTTATGAGATTGAGGCTGGAGGCCAATAGCAAATGATATTTTCATATGATATACTGTGGATATGGCACAATTGCGTATGTATAATGGCCAGGGTGCCATGGTTGTTATTTGGCCTTGTGTGCCACTATATTTATTTCATTGGTTTTGGTCTGGTGAGCCATTGATGTTTATTTACCATATGTGTGCCATGTTAATGATTTACATATGGATGAGGATTGGTCATACAGCTCGTAGAGAGTGGGTGGAATCTAATAGTCCTAGGGTAAGGATTGGGCATGCAGCTCGTAAGAGTGGGTGGAGTACAATAGATCCAGGAATGTGGATTGTCTATATAGTCTAAGATGAATGGATGATCCAACATGTCCAGGCTATAACATGCTAGCCATTTATATATATAAATGTATTCGTAAGCACACATCCCTAACCAGGGTTGCGGATCAGTCATACAGCTCAGAGGGAGTGGATGAGATCCTATAGACCGAGGAGGTTATATGTGTATTTGATTTGTATTGACTTTCACAGTTATATAAATTATGCCACATTATATTTGTTTAGGATTTCGAGGAATTTTTGAAATCAGTGTATATATATTCATTTGCTATATTGTTTTCTTGTCTACTCATTGACTATTTTTTCAAATACTCACCCCTCACTTCCCATTTCAAATTAATGTAGTCGAACGCGACATAGCATAGCTGAAGTACGATTCAGCAAAGTTTTTCAGGTACTCGACTCAGGTTTTTATATTATAGTCCACTGTATGGAAAAATATTTGTAATAAAGTGATTTTATGTATTTAACTTGGTCAGGAATATTTTGTATTGTATTTTGAGAAAATATAGTTGTTGATATTTGTATGATTAAAAATCTCCCATGGTATCTTATTTTATTTTATTTTGAAAATGAGTTTGAAAATAGATACTAATGTCTTGCTGTTCTAGGAGTGCATTCTAAGTAATAAAATGCTTTTGGGGGATTCGCGACGATTGTCACGTAATCAACTAGGATCGGGGCATGACACATTGTGTAAGGTTTAAGTCCATTAAGGATCTTTATGATTGTATATCTGTAATTGATAACCTTGAAATTTAAGTTTTTATTTTAACTTGGGAATGGATTTGATATGATTTTCCAATTATATATATTTTTTGTGTAAAAATGGAAATTTCTAATGACTTATACTCTTGAAGTTTTTCATACAAGTTTTAATATGTATTTCATTCAGCTATGAATGAGATGAATTTGTTGATAATTTATATTTTTGAAATTTCTTTTGAGAAAGCTTTGAGATAACTTTTATATGAAAAATGAGGATTGGGAATGAATTGGATTAATTAATTGATTTCGTTTGGATTTGGAAACATATTTGAGATATGGTTTTATATAATATAAATGAGTTTAGAATTATTATGATACACGATGATGAGATAAAATATTATTTAAAATGGTTGTGGATTTATAATTTAAAATAAACAGATTGATAGTTTATTTTATGATGGAATAATTTTGAGGTGGATTTTAAGATGAAATGAATGAATTTTGTATTGATTTTAGTATCTTAGATGCCTTACAAGTCCTTAAACTATATTATGGGTATTAGAATGTATCTTAAGGACTTATAACAATTATCACATGTAAGCTTTATAGGCAGGCGTATGATAGATCGAGGTGGTGGCAATGTAAAAGTTTAGCATTGTTTAGGTAACTTCTTTTTGTTAACTCACATTCAGAGTATTTGAGTCCACTAAGATATGTATAAATATTAGATTTATGTTTTTACTGAAATTTAAAAATAGATTATGAATTTGAATATGTTTGTATTTTTATAAAGTATGATTTACTTGTTGTGATGAGAAATCATATTTGACATATATATGGATTCATGAGTTGAGATAAATAGGTTTTAGATATATTTAGATGTCTTACGAGTTCTTGAGATGCATTCTAAGATAGTCAAATGTATCTCAAGGGTTTGCAATAATTATCATGTATGGGTAACATGGATGCAGCAGTGATATTTCATGAGCATACGGCTTATATGGGTATTAAATTGTTTAATGATATGTAGTTTTAGTGGGAGTTTGTATTTTGATGTTCTTTAATTTCAGACATACTTTGTATTTATTTTTTATAGAATAAAGTATATTGTTTATTTCATATTCTGAATGTGTTTTACCTGTTATGGTTAAGTATAATCTCATTAAAGAATAAAGTTGGACTAGCTGGAAATAAGCATGTTAAGATTACATTATATAAAATTTTTATTTTACACATCCACACTTGATCTATGTTATTAAATGTGTTGGTAAGGTGACCAATGATGGGTTGAATTATGAATTTGTATAACAAAGATCGCTTCGATATCATATTTATATAGTAGATGGATCAAATTATAATTTAAGAAATGTTTGAAGGAAAGATAACTATTTTTTTTACGCACATATAAAATTATAATTATTTTAAGATATAATATATGGTCCAAATGAGAGATTGATGGTTTTAATTTTTTATATGTGAGCTAACATATTAATTTATAATTATATTATGGGCTATTTAATTCAATAAGATTATTAAGTGATCTTATATAGATCACATACATTGAATACGGGCTATTAATGGTAGAAATCTAATACACTTTAATTAAAGTTTATGGGATTCTAATTGAACTAATATATAAAGAACATAATAGGGTTGTGATCTTCCAATCAAATTCCTTATCTTCATTTACTCTGTCTCATTATATAACAAATTAGTATAACGACAAATGTAGATTTAAAAACATTCAATCCTAGATAATTCTAGTGTTGATAATTGAGAGATGTTGAAGTCTAATAACAACGTATTTCATCCAACATAAATTCTGATAAACATTTAATCTTTATTTTTTGTTTACGAACTAACATTTTACATATGATCATTTTAGTTATTTACAATTATTTGTATTATGATTTGACAGATCTAACACAAAATAAAAGTAACTCCTGCAACCTATAGAGACAAAATGGGAATCATACGTGTTAGAGTGTATCAAATAATTTAACACATTTTAAAAGGCAGAACGGTGTTAAGTCGTAGAACGATCCCATGAGGTTGTTATTCTAAACCATACCATTATCTCCCTCCACTTTAGGTTTGATAACATCATTGAAATTGCATCGCTTATAATAAAAATATAACAGCTTGTGTTTAGGAGATAAACCAGGGTGAGATTAAGAGAGAAATTAGGTTTCGATTAGATGAAAAAAATAAACAGGATGAATATCTTGTGAATAAATTAATTGGGTAATATTAATTTTTTTTATCAAATAGCTATGGGCCAAAAGTAACTTGGCTTTAAAAGTAGAGCTGAAAGGGCTTTTCAAACACTTAAGATAATAGCATAGTAGAACAATCGCAGAAACAAACTGATCCTTAATTAAGTATCCAATGGCAATATTACTGAAACAAGGTACTTAAGAATACAAGAAAATAAAATAAAGAAAACTGAAGTTAATTCAAAATACAAAACCTATGAAACTAGATAAAAGAGCTTGTCGTGATCTGTGATCTCCCAATGTGTTCATCTAATGCTCTACTATATTTGCCACATAGTTTAATTTATTTAACATGATTAAGAGCATCATCAATGAATTTTTCAAAATTATTATAAGATTGACCTCCAATATTTGTAACTAATTTTGCTTTCTTCTTCCATTCCTGAACCTTTTGCCTCATTTTCTTCCCCTTCTCCCCATTTATCATTTCTTCAACAAGTGCTTCAATTTCATCACGCTTGACGTCGTGATTCACTTCCATGCCAATGCCCCATGTTGTGCATGCATATCTACAATTAGTTTGTTGCTCAGCGAAGAAAGGCCAACAAATTAAAGGCACGCCGCCGCATATGCTTTCTAACGTAGAATTCCAACCACAATGTGTAAGAAAAACACCAACCGATGGGTGTGACAGTACTTGTTCTTGGGGACACCAACTCACAATCATTCCTCTATCCTTAATCTCTTTGAAATATTCTTCGGGCAAGATTGCAGAATCCCCCATCACCACATCAGGCCTTACTATCCACAAAAATGGGTGTTTGCTATTTGCAAGACCCCATGCAAATTCTTTCAAGTGTTGATCCGTCATCACAGTCACGCTACCATAATTTACATACACAACTGAATTAGGTTCTTTTTGATCCAGCCATTTAAGACAATAAGAGTCTTCTTTCCATAAACTTGATCCAAATGACTTAAATTTGCTTTCGTTCACATGCTTACACAGTAATAAGGGAAGCGGACCAATTGTATAAATGTTGGGAAATTTGGATGCAATAACATTCAACACTTCTTGTTCAAACTCATCGAACGTGTTAAATATGATTGCAGGTGACTTCAAGCAGTTTTGTACTTCTGAGCTTGTGAAATCGAACATAATATCGTTAGGATCATTGTTTCTTATAAAGCTTGGTAAATCTCTAAACCGCATATTATTCATGCCTGGAACCCAATCAATAGTTTTCTCAAGAGTGTCATCGGTAAGGACTTTTTCATCTGAAACACAAATCATTCAAAGGAATAATTAGACTTGTCAAAATATTGCGTTAGCAAGAACATTACAATGAGTAAATTAAAATTAGAATCCAATTATTTAAGCAATAAATGCACCTGAATCTTAGTAGAACACAACAGACATAGTAGCTCAGCAACAGTGTAATGTAGCAGTATAATTGTAAGGGAAGAATAACAAATTATGGTTTTAGGAAATTACTATTACCCCTGCATTTTCTTTCGTGGTAGATACCTTTCAAGTTTAAAATTGATGAGATATCTCTTATAATTTTAGAAATACTCTTGCATTTAATTTCGTGATATATATTCTCTCAAATTTAAAACTGATGATAAATACCTCTATCAATTTAATTACTTAAATTAATTGTTTTCTTTTATAATATACATAAAATTATTATTAAAAAATTATATAAAATACATAAATTTTAATTAATAAAATTTATAATTTGAAGAATATAAAAAATTTATAAATTCTAAATATATAAAATATATAAGGTAAAGAATATAAAAAATTCATACATTAAATTTTTTAATTTACATTTTAAAGAATATCAAAATAGAAAAATAATGATTTTAATAGGTAAGAGCTACTATATATATGTTTTCCTTATAATTTCTTGAACATATCACGCATGCAGACAAGAGCTCTTCTATTAACTTGTGAAATTAAAGAAAACATGAATAAATCAATAAAAGCTATAATAAATAAAACAAACCTTTGAATGGAATTATTCTTCTTTTAACAAGTTCACTGTTTTGCAAGTATCCCATGAAGCCACATGCTGAAGCTGTCCACAATTGAAACTCTGGTACCCCTATTAAGTCCGCTGCCTTAATAGCAAAGCTCATAATTCCATCAGAAATTATACAAGTAACCGGAGGAACTTCCGACGATGAATTCAACTGAGTTATCAGCTCCAAAAATGGAGCCAAACAATTTTTCCTCGTTTAATCACACAAGAAGGGAACATCCTGTGTTGCATCACGATCAGACGGCGGCAAACCATCCGGAATGGTTTCGAATCGAAAATCAGGGAGACCCTTAACGCAATTAGGGCCTTTGGATCGGATTAAACGTCTGTGATTGAACTCAGTGTTGACGAAGGTAATATGAAATCCTCTTGAGTTTAAAAGTTTTGCTAGCTGCATCATCGGAATAATATGGCCTTGTGCTGGAAATGGAACACAAACTGCATGTGGTTTTCTTGCATGGGCAAGAGCTTTAACTGAATCCATATTGGTGAAGTAATGAAGTGAATTTTATGATGCTGCTTAGGAATTTAATGAACGAAAGGCAGACTTATCGGCTATGGCGATGACTCTACAATCAAACACAGATATAATTAAAAGGTTATGCCGGTTGGCTACGTTCCTATAGATTTGACTACAAAGTCAGCGGATCAAGTTTTCAAAAATGACACTTAATACAGATTTTATTGTATTTTATTTATTTATTTATTTGTTTACTTTTGGGTTTGAGCTTGAGTTTGAATGGAATCCAAAGGCAGGACTCGAACGTGGTACTTACATTGGAGGGTCAAAGTTTCCAACCACAAGTTATCTTTCTTTCCACTCACTAGGTAAGATTATTTTAAAATATTAACTAAAATAAAATATTACTAATTTTATTTAAAAAGGAAAATAAATATAAATAAATGTAATAAATAAGATTTTTCAATCCGTTAGCTCAAGCCCTTTGTTATTTTAATTTTTTTAAATATAAAATAATAATAACTTATGTTAATAAATTATTAAAAATTATAAAATAATTTAAGCTATTTAAATTATTTTCCTTTTATAGGTCCATTTAATTTATTATTTTTTAATATGGTCGCAATATTTTATTTAGAATTATTCAGTATAAATTATGAAAAAAAAATTATGGTTATGCTTATTTTATTTTTATATTCTAACTAAAAAATATCTTTTATTAATTATGATGAATTATAAAATAATTTTATTCATTGTATTTATTTAAAATTTTGTTTTTCTATAAAAATAAATAATAAGTTAATAAAATTAATGTTTTAAGTAATCCTATCTTATTGGGTATAATAATAATAATAATAATAATAATAATAATAATAATATGAATTATTAGATGTTCTTGTTTATAATGAAAATTTTAAGTGAAAGTTATAATATAAATATTAAAAAAATATTTATTTTTATAAAATTAAAATATTATGACATGTATATCTATCTGTATATATATTACTAAAAAAAGTTATGACATCCTTTAACATCAGGAGATTTATGTCTATTTCTCAAATGTTATCCATGACCGATTCTTTAGGAGTTATTCATTTTTTACACGGAACTTTAAAAGTACACGTCAACAACAACGCCTCCTTACTGAGAATTTATAAGTAATATTCTAATATTAATTTATTAATATATATATTATTTGTTCAAACATTATGTCTCGTACATATGACTCCAAAGTCCATATAGCATCGTCACGACTTCCCATGTCTTTTAATTATTAATCGCATATGACTAACGTTCTCTTCAAAATCACACAGCTACGAATTTGTTGAAATGCTTACTAGTTTAAATAAACAAACATATCAAGTTCCATTAAAATGGTATTTAGGTCGGAGTCTATTCAAGAAAAGTCAAAAAATGACTGATGGAAGCAAATTTAGGACTTCAATATGGAGTATTCAAATTTTCTACGTAGGATCTCTACCCCACCTTCTTTCTTCTTTCTTCTCCCTTCTTTCACCTGTCTTTTTTTATTAATAAGAAAACAAATAAAACCAATTGATGATTACTATATTTTGATCTAAAATAATTAGAAAATAAGTTTTGGATTCATGTGATAATAAAAATAATATGATCATAAATAGTAATCATAATCTAAAATTTTTTTAATTTTAATACGACTAACCATAAAATTTAATTATCAATATCTATTACTTTTATTGACGAGGTAATTGATTAAATATTCAATAATCTAACAACTTGTAAAATGAGAAATATTAATTTCCGTCAAATTCAATGTGGCATATCCGACCAGCAAGACCCTGCTAACTTGGACCATGATGGGCTTGAAATGGTAAAAGTAGAATTTATTTTGTTGTAAAATTCATAAAAATTGACCCTATTTCTATCATCTTGAGTCGACCGCAAATTACGGTGATGCGCCATGATTATTCGAACGCACCATGGTAGCTCTACCAGGTGATGCATTCAATGCACCTAAGTATTTTTCAAACGAAGACACGTGTAACTCTCGACATTCTCAGCTTGCATTCAATGCACCTAAGTATTTTTCAAATGAAGACACGTGTGACTCTCGACATTATCAACTTTCAGTATTTCCTTTTAAGAATAGGAGGACTAAAAATTTTGTCGTTATTAGATACTTGATTTGGATTTTCTTCTTTGAGCTTGAACTACCATTTTGGCAAGGAATCAAATGGATTCAGGATACTCAAGCTTGTTAAGACTATTGTGATGCTTCTTTCGAATTTAAAGAAACGAAGGCAGATTTATCGGTCATGGTGATGAATAATATAACTAACAATAAAATAATAAATAAATAAAATTCGTATGATTCTAGAAAGATTCAGGTGGCTGATTAGTCATTTTATTAAGATTCATCCTTATTTAACTCTAGAATAAGTAGAAATTATAAACATATTTGAATTCTATTCATGTTCTTTATTTTAAAAAATATTTTTTTTTACTTAAAAATATAGTACTTAAAATTTTAATGATTTAATTACAAAAATATTTAACAAAATTATTGATATCCTAAAGTTTGGGAAAGATACAAATATCACACTACAATAAAATCGATATTTAACAGTATAAATAGTCATTATTAAAAGAAATAAATGCAGTTGTTAAAAGTTTTAATAATGTCAAAAAAATCATTATGTCATCGCTAAACAATCATCGCAATAACAATTAGTAGTGTCAAAAACTTGTCGTCACTAAATATTTAATGATGACTGCTTCTCATCGCTAAATTCAACTTTTAGTCACGCTATTTACATCGCAAATACATACATTGATACTGTTGAAGTCTTTATTTATGCAATAACTATCAAATTATTAGCAAAAATATTATATATGATTTAGCGACGCCATCTTGTCATCGTTAAAAATTTTAACGATGAAAATATATTGTTGCTAAAAAGTTTAACGATAACCTTTACAATTTAACGATGACGTAATGGAGTCGCAAAAACATTTAGTGACAATTTATTATCTATGGTTAATCCTTTAACAATGACAAATTGATGCCACTAAAACATTTAACGACAACAAATTAGTGCTCCTAAATATGTTTGAAAAAGTAAATTTTTTTCCTCGAAATCTTATTTTTGTTTTTGTTATTAAATTATATAAATTTATTTTATTAATATTTTTATATATTCATAAATAAAATTATGGAAATTTATTTTTATTAATATTCATTCTCATAAATTGTTAATACTATTATAAATTATATAAGTTTAATTAAATAACAAATAAATAAATAAATTATTTAATAAAAAATATACAACCCAAAAAATAATACACATATCATTATAAGCATTTAAAACATTTAGTACCATTAAAATTAAAATTAAAATATAAATCATTATCAACTTAAGTGAATATAATTCATATATTATTCAGTATATATAGTAACACCAAGAAATAAAAATATAACTAACGCTCTGAGTCACGATGGTCAAAATTGATGTGATACTAATTCTGATAAAATATCTCTGAACTCTTACAATTGCTCTTTATGAACCTGTAGTTTACTTTCAGTCAATTATAAGCTCGACTTTGTTAATTGCAACTTCTATTGTGTAGATGCTAAATCCTATTATGTTGACTCCAAATCCTTTTGTGCATACTCCAATTGATGACACAAATTCAATTAATAGATGAGCCATTTACATTAGTACTTGGCACCTTTTGATGTCTAGCCAATCCCCGAATATAACATGATTAATCATCAAATACTCTACAAGAGATTTCTTTGTCATTAATAGGCTACAATCCTTCTTCAAGTGAGAGCTATTGTATCTCTACCATTTTTTCTTGATTTACAATAAATTAAATCAATAAAACAATCATTTATTAATATAATAAAATTTAGTTAAAAATAAATTTTACAAATATACAATAAAATTATGTGCCCAACTTGTGCTTCATGATTGACCCATCCATATCTATCATTATAATACGTCACATTAAAAAGATTCGAAAAAGATTGACTACTTTTAGTGACATTCATTAGTGTCGCTAATTATCTATTTTTAGCAACGTATTGTTGTTGTTAAAAGAAAAATTTTTATATTAATTTTTTAATTATTTTTTAGTGATGATTTTTAATTTCTCATCACTAAAAGTCGGTTTTAGTGACAAAATTCTTTACACCACTAAAAATGTCATCACTAAAGACCCATTTTCTTATAATGGATCACCTGTACAGATACCGTGGTGGTGATGTTTGAGAGAAGGACAAATACTAAGGGTGGGAAAAAAAATTATGTTTTCATCTCAAACATCGACAGATCTTTTATGAAGCTATTTACCTCTGAATTTAAAATGTATTTATCAACAACCACTTTTTAATAATAATTTATAAATAGGATCTTATATTATATATTGTCATTCAATACTATTTGTACATACATACTTATATACATATCTTTATAAATAGGATCTTATATTATATATTGTCATTCAATACTATTTGTACATACATACTTATATACATATCGATCTCTCTATATACAAATATAGATATAGATATTTATGTATGCGCATACATATATTATGTGTCTAAAAATAATAACTATACTAATATTTTTGAAGTTCATAAAATAATATAGTTTATAATTTTTTTAATCTTGATTAAAAAAGAAAATATACATATAGTTGGCCGTGATCTCAAATTGATGATTAAAATTACATTTTTAATACAATGATTAATTGAGTTAAGCTTCCGATCATGCCCCATGGTGGTTATCAGCCAATTTAATTTGGCTGGCTACCCAAGTTCGAAACTTAGGGAAGAGGGTGGGAATTCTGTGAATTATATATTTTTGAAGGCATAGTTCTGAAAGTTAGAGATCCCTTTGACTTGTATTTTCCTACATTGTTATTCAGAAAATTAAATGCTGCTTTGAGTTTGGTTTGCGGCTCCCCTGCAAACTTAGAGATGGGGATGAGATTATAATTTAAAGGAATATATATATATATATATATATATAACCTTCCCATCACAACAAAGTCACGATAAGTAATTAAAAACTATAATTGCTTTTTAT
>JAVXUL010143754.1:0-14663 GCA_035590515.1 Trichilia minutiflora
ACTGGATATCCGCTTCAAGAGCCTTGAGCGAATCCTTAAATGATTTCCTCATTTCTTTAATCTTCCAATTCTTCCACAAATTCCCATCAACAAACTTCATCAAATCTCATAACCCATCTGCTCGTTTCACTTTTCAAGGTTGATTAAATGAAATTAAAAAAAAAAGGAGACAAAAGGTAGCAAGATTGCAAGAGCTACTTGTCTTTCACTTGGAGCACACGTAACAGTACACTTCTGTAGCTTCTTCAGTTGAGTTATTGTTACACCGTGTGAGATTAAATACGTAACCGTATTCAATACTTATTGG
Source organism: Trichilia minutiflora (assembly GCA_035590515.1). NCBI lineage: Eukaryota > Viridiplantae > Streptophyta > Magnoliopsida > Sapindales > Meliaceae > Trichilia > Trichilia minutiflora. Next base: position 308 of record JAVXUL010143754.1, read on the forward strand.
TCTCATACCCTCATTTAACCAAAAAAATGGACACGTGACGCGCATGCATGGTCTTGATATTTAATCGCTAATTGTGGGTCGCTCATTTGGCTTTTGTTACTGAAGTTTCTAGCGCGCGACGTGTTTTGATTGGCAAAAGAAATGGACCCCATCGGAGAGAAAAAAATGTTAGTTCAATTGGGGAACTTTTAAAATTAAAATAAAAAATAATAAAATTTTGATTATAAGTACAATTATTATAGTTTCGATAAAGATTCTTTGCCTTGCCTTGCCTTGCCTTGCCTTGCCTTGTCTAGGCTCCTAATGAAAAAATTCAGAGGACAACAAATGGGATTCTAATACATAATTAATAATTTTATGGAATTTGGAGAAGTTACCGCTCCCATAAGTTTTCATTTTCGACCTAACGAAAAGTCGAAATTATCTATTTGTATCAATTATCAATTGGGTATTCATTTTTGTAAAAAATAATTAAACTATTTTTTATAACCATTTATGTCAAAAATTGCTATCAAGTGTATATATATATATATATTTTATAAATTATGAAAACATGCACAAAGATCTTGTTTTTTATATATATATATATATATATATATATATATAATTATAAAAAAATAAAGAGTTTTCAAATGAACGGTAATGAGAGTGACAAATCAAAATATACATGTATTAAAATAAGATATCTGTCTCAATCAAAAATCAATATAGAAAGAGATGATGGTTGATTGGGCAATTATAATTATACCTACAAAGAATTCAGTAACACTTATGCCTACAAAGTTAAAAATATAAAATTTATTTTTCAATTAACATAATAATTATTAATAATTGTTATATATAAATTATTATTATTATTATTATAAAAATACAATTATTTTATCGAAACTCTTATTTACAAATTAATATAGCATAATTGCATTGTTTGTCTCATAATTATTTTAATTTTATATTTTTATTAATTAATAATATTATACTATATTTTTTTATATAAGAGTTTGGATAAAAAATTTATATATTTAATATTGTTCAATCATAACTGTTATATTATTTATTATATTATTTAAGATATAAATATAAATATAAATAATTAAGAGTGACGTTACTCCTCTTGGTAGTTGAAGTTTTTCGTTAAAGAAAAATTATCAAGTTATAAAAATTTATAAAAATATTGAAAATTATAACAACTGTAGTTATAGCTGAATTCACCGTATTCTATCCTACTTTGTATTTATAATATTATAAGTGAAAATAATATATTACACATTAATGTATTATAATTTGATAAATTAGTATTGAGGTTCAGGTAATTTACTTACTGTTTTTTTATAAAAACTCTCTTATTGGACAAACAGAAATCTTGAATTAATAAATGATTAATTAATTAAATGGCAAGAAGTTGAACTTTCTTGACAAATAAATAATTTAAAGTTTAATAAAAGTAGATTAAGAAGGTAATGCTCCTACCAATTAATCATGATTAGTTTTAATATGATAATGACATGCCAACCGCTAATTAAAAAGAATGCCAGAAAATCAAGTATCCCACGACAATTTTTGTAGAGTGAGAAGCAACCATTTGCTTGATGGACCAACAAATCAAATCCTTCATGGATTATCTCAAAAATGGAAGAAAAAAAAAATGCTTTTCTACAGAAAAAGCACCACAGATCCATGGTGATTTTTTATACTCTTTTCTCTCTCTCTCTCTCTTTTCATATTTGCCTCTCATACGGAGGAATTGATAATTTGTTTCCAGAATGTAAAAGATTGTCAGAAGAAATGGCACCTTTATCTCATGATTCAAGAAATAGCTTGCTTGTCTCTAATGGCAACCCAGAGAGAGTCACCTAGTTTTCTTACAGCGAGAGTACGAAGTTTAGAGATCAAATGTCCCTCACGCCAATCTTGAATGAAATCAATTCCATTCGTGTTTGCACTTAAAGTGGTGTGAAATAACGTTGCTTGCTTACAGGTTGTATCATCCAGCAACTTTTTACTACACAAATGAACTGATACTGGAAAGTAGAAGAGACAGCTGGTTTTCAATGTCCATGAACTTCCTGTTCAAGAATCTTTGAACAGTTTCATCCACCACCATACCATCTCTATCTCTGCCTCTACTGAAAGGATCACAATGCCTCTAAGACTTCGGAGAACTTCAGATTCTCCAAAGTTCAAAATCAGGCCATAGAGACTTTGCAAAGGATAATCCAGTATAGCCTAACTATCATGACGTGAAATTGCTAATTTTGAGTTCACCACTGGATTGTGTAAGTAGGTCAGGTTTTGGCAATTCATTACAGTTTGTTTCTAGTTCCTGTTTCATCCTCCATAGCGTCTCTGCCTCTGCTGGAAGGTTTGCAGTTCCTCTACAAATTCAGCTTCTCCAAAATCAGGCCACAATGATTGTGCAAAGAATAGTTCAGCATTGGCTAACTGCCATAACTTGAAATTGCTAATTCTGAGCTCACCAGTGGTTCGAATAAGTAGATCTGGGTAGGGGAATTCAGTACAGTTCGTTTCGAGTTCTCGTTCAATTAGAGACTCATTGACTTCATTAGGTTCAATAAGACCATCCTTTATTTTTACTGCTATCCTTTGGCAAGCTTGAACAAGATCATAATGCCCGCTATAGCTAACAGCCACTATCAGTTGGAACTGGGTATTGTTCTTAGAGGTCTCCTCCACACTGATTGTCAATTCTTCTAGGGGCTTTGGCAGTTTAGTGATATCCCCAATTACAGATATGCGGATGTTCTCCATGTCACAAGCAAACAGAATAACTGTGCATTTTTGCCATAATCTTCTTAGATTCAATTACTTATTCAAGACTGACGAAGAGAACTTTCTGGAGAATTATTAAATGTCAACAACATTATTGCAGTAAAAATCATGAAATAGAATAATCTTGAATTTTGGAACTAATAAACATAACAGACCCAGATACAAGTTACTAGTTACTGACTTACTTCCCACTCATATTATAAGAGTACCAAGCGTCTTTGATAGGAGAGAAGGTGACGGGAAAGTGTACGGATTAAAAAATTAGAAAGATAGAGCATTTCAACTTTACCGAATATGAACAAAATAAAGTTTTCTAAATAATTTTTTATTTAATTAAGAATTTTTTAAGGTGAATGTTTATTAAATTAATTTTTTATTTAATTAGAATTATTATTATTTTATTTAATTAAGATTTTTAATTTTTTTATTTAATTAGAAATATAATAGTTACTTATATAAAGATATGTTTTGTTTATTATTTCAGATAATTTGTTTTGAATAAGATAAATTTTCTCTAAATTTTAGGGTTGCCATAATTTTTTTGGTGAATTATAAGATTTTTGGATTTTAATCTTGTGTTAGACTCGTATAATACGCTACACATTGCGTCAGTTTGATATCAGAGAAGAAATGCATAATCCTGAAATCATAACGAATGAAGTGTGGAGCAACCATTCCGATGTCAATGAACAAGGAATGCAGACCTTGACTAGGTTGGATCAAATCTTTAAAAGATACAAAATAAAAAATGCTATTATAAAAAAACTTTCATAGTATCTGGGAAGACTCAAACACCTATCAGGTAAGTGTAAATAGGGAGTTGAGAGTTATAGGTGGTAGTGATCGGGAGTTTGCTTGTGATCTACCTATCGCTAAATGGAGTCCTATCCTTTGTAGGCTGCCAACCTACGAAAAAAACTCAGAGAGGACGAATATGATGGAATATGATGGAAGTATCCAATACATGGATAACCAAGAGAATCCGAAGAATATGAGAGGCTATAGCTGTGGTGGTTACGATAGGGAATTTATTGGTAATTAAGGAGCCAAATGGGAGCGAGAGAAATTTTGATTTGAGGTAGCCCTTCCAATTTTTGATGGTTATTTAGGTGAAGATAAATTTTTAGATTAGTTGTCAGATGTCGAAATTTTTTTTTGAGTATATGGATATTTTCGAGGAGAGACGAGTGAAGTTAGTTACAAATAGGTTAAAAGAGAGAGCTGCTATTTGATGGGATAAAGTTCAAGAAAACTGAAGGAGTGAGGGTAAAGTACCTATATATAGTTAGCGTAGAATGCGACAAATATTACAGACTAAATTCTTATCATCTTATTATAAGTAATATGGGTTTTTGTAATTTTGAAAATATTATTGGGATTAAAAGTTGGAAGTGCTTTTTGAACAAGAATCCAAATTTTACACTAGTAAACCTAATATAAAAGTTGAACTAATAGAATCACCTATGAATAAACTTGTCTCTAAAACTTTTGAGTTTGAGGGGAATGATTTTATTTGTGAATAAGGAGAGGAAGATATAGAGGAAGTCATTTGTGATCTGAATGATGAAGATTACAAAAATGAAAAAGTTGATGATATTGATGAAACTATAAGATCACCATTGATGGCATTAGAGGAGGTATTTATTAAGAAAGAAGAATATGATATGAAGTCGATAAAACCATCATTAGTCGAATCTCAATAAGTTATTCCAAAAGTGTTATTTTCAATACCTGACATACGATGTCACTGGGATTTAAAATCAAAAAATGATTTTCTTTTAACTTGAGGTGATTGATTTGAATCCTTGGATGGATGGATGGATTTTAGTTAAAGACTTAATTGGTGAGGTTGAGTATGCATTAAAGATTTCATGGTGTGAGAACTTTACTAGAATCAAGTCGTAGGTTCATTTTGGCAAAAATGGGACAATAAGTGATATTTGAGATACTAAGAATGGGATAATATCTGCTTTGGAACAAGTGTAATAAGTAGAGAGTAAAGGTAAATTATTTTCAAATATAATTCAGAGATTGATACTCTCTCTCGAGAAGATAGGAGAGGTTATTCTGAAGAGACGTTAGCTTGCAGGTTATTTGAGTTTTTGTGTTCAGGATGATTTATATTCGGAGATTACTAGCACAAGGTATGATTATGGGTTATTATCTGTACTTCTTTTGGATGAAATTGTCTAGTTGTTAGACATAAGGCCAACGAGAGAAATATTGATGTTATATTCTATATGGGTAATGCGAACATTGATATTACTAGCAATAAAATTACATCATTCTCAAAATAGTTTAAAAGAATGTTGCATAGTAGTTTTATTGAGTCTCAAAGGGTAAATATAGACTTTTTACAAGTTGGAGTATATTATAAAAGAATGAGGGTTATAGAGTTGTATGCTAGGATTAGAGAAGTGATATCCGTACTCATTTACCAATTAAGTTATGTTGTGAAGGGGTGAAGTTCGCATGTGATGATCATTTAGCTTCACTAGTTAACGATATAGGGGACACAATAATTCTCTTTAAGTATGGTTTGTGTGATATATAGGGCTAACTTTATGAGGCCATTTTGTTTGTCAAGATTAATCTTCAGAGTGAGTGCTATGATGTTAGGATCAAGCCTAGAATGAAATGAAAAACTAAATTCAAGACTTAGGATAGTTTCTTTGAGTGGTTAGTCATGCTATTCGGGTTAAATAATACTCCTAGTCAATTTCAACGCATCATGGACGAGACCATTATTGGAAGAACCTACAAAGTGGATAACGATAAAGAGTTTGAGCAAGCTAGTGGACCAATTGTTAGAGGTGGTACATTTAGTGTTTTAGATAGGTTGTCAATAAGATGTAAAAGTTTTATAAAGTTTATAGAGTTGAGCCACTGCGAAGACAACAAAGTTGTGTACATGTCATTGCCAGTGTCAGAGGATAATTGGGAAGACCTTTCTATAGATTTTGTACTTGATCTTCCTTGCACATAATGAGGTGTGGATTCGATGTTTATAGTAGTAGACAGATTTTCAAAGATGGTTCAATTTATTCCATATTGGAAGACAATAGATTCTAGTAATGTTATTAGGCTATTCTTTTGAGAAGTTGTTCAATTACATAAGATGTCTAAGACTATAGTTTCCGACCATGACATACGATTCTTAAGCTACTTTTGGATAACATTATAGAAGTTGTTTGATGCATTACTCAAGTTTAGTAGTACAAACCAACGGACAAACAGAATCTATAAATAGAACATTATAAATATGATTCAGAGTATTTGTGAAAACCGACCAAAACAATAAGATTTCGTATTAACTCAAGCTAAGTTTGCTTATAATAATACAGTTTATTATGCTACCGGGAGATCACCACTTTCGATAATCTATTAAAGAGTCTCAAAACATGCTATTGGCTTAGTTCAACTACCGAAAGAGCATCCGAGGAGTACCACAGTAAAACACATGGCTGAAGATATCTAAGGAGTTCAACGAGAAGTTAAAGAGAGGTTAGAAGCAATAAATGTAAGATATAAAAAACGGCCGACAAATATAAAAAGGCAAGGGTATTTGAAAAAGGAGACATGATAATGATTTTCTTGTCAAAAAAGAGGTTTCGGTGGGTATCTACAGTAAATTTCAACCGAAGAAGTATGGATTATACCAAATATTGAAGAAAATTAATGATGATGTGTATATGATAGATTTTCCGACATTATGAGTATTTTTCGCATTTTTAACGTGGCTCATCTATTTTCATACTATAATACACAAGAGAAAATCTATTTAAAAAATGAAAACAACTCGATAAAAAGTTTTTTCTAAGTAGGGGAGATTGATATAGATTTGCATAAATCTAAGTATTAAAGAGACTATTAAAATAGAATATGTTTACTTTCCTAGATAAACTTATATTTTTATTCTTTTTTATATTTTATTTTTATTTTTTATTTTTTATTTTTACAGTAAGTTTACATTTTAGATTTAACCCTAATTGGTTAATATAAAGCGACTTTAAGTTTATGAGAACTTTTGTTTAATCAATTAAAGATTTTCCAAATTTTCGCTTTTGTTGATGTTTGTCTAAGTTTTTGGTGGATTATAAAGTTTTCGAATTTCATACTTGTGTTGAAATTATAATACGTTATAATGTGTCAGTTACTGATTTAACGCTATTTACTAGATTCTCTAATCCATTACCATAGATTGGAGGTAATACCCGGGACTTCCAATTCCAAAATAGGCAATTTTCGTCATCTAGCTTCGTTGGATTGATAAAAGAGAACGAATTATTTGCTTGATTTGCTTGATTTGCGTACGAGAGATTAGATACTGCCATTTCCCTATGTTCTGATGCCACGTGAAGAACTGAAATTCTCAAAGAAAAGTGTTTGGTTGAAAAAAAAAATGAGAGAAAATTTATCTAGAGGAAGATTTGAGAAATTGATTTATATTGATCCTGTTTTTCTATTCTCTGAAAATAAATAGGTTGTAGAATGTATATACATATGAGATATTCTACATGTTATGTTTATAAAATATGACACTCTTAACAACCAATGATTAGCTGCTGCCTCATTACTTCTAACTTTAACTTTGACTCAACTAACAACACTGAGCTCTACTAGTTTCAACTTCAGAACTTCTGCTGCAGCTTTTTACGTCACACTTTTCCCTTTTTATTATTTCATTAGAATGATACACTGCATCTGAATCACAAAATCAAAATTGAATAAATAAAGTATTTTTGGCGTGATCCCGTCCTACTAAATCCACGGTGGTCGTTGGATGAAATGATAACCGACAGCCGCTTTCTTATAAAAGTATCTGTAGATTCTGATGTTCCATTACATATACTAAGCATATGAACACAAAGTGAAATGAATAATTTTTTTTAATTATTCGGGAATACTTTGAAGTAAGCCAATACTCCCACAAAGAAGTGTTTATATATGTTGTGGCCTCTAATTGTGAACGGTCATCCCAACTATCAATGTTGGTCGTTTGTATCAAGTCCTCCTACTATTGCCCCTGTAAGTTTGTTGTAGTTTGGATACTTGCTTTTAAAGAATATGCTGCCATCTTCACATTTGATGTGCCTTGGATGGGTGTCAATGACTTAAGAAATGAAGAAAGTTTGCTACAATTTCTTTTGCTTTCTTTTTTAAGGTACAAGAATAATAAAGAGCTATATACATATACTGTGCTAATTACACACATCAAAAAGGCAGCAAACACAAGATTGCGGTACTAATGTTGATTTGTTCCCTGCTTTGTCTGTTTGTGCTGACCTGGATTCAGCTTACAAGATCTTCCAAAGCTAGAATACAATAACTCTCTACCATTTTTTTTTTCTGATTCAAGCTTGCTTCATTCCCAACATTCCCCCTCAAGCTAAATGTTCCTGGTAAAAATATTAGCTTGTTTCTGAATTCAACAAGTTTGACATAAGGGAAAGCCTTTGTAAAGGAATGAACAAGGTTGCTGCAATTTTGTCTTTAATGAAATATAAATCAATTTCAATATGTTTATTCTAGAATGTAAAACAAGATTCAAAGCTATAGCTGCTGCAGGCTTTCTTGCAGGAAAATGATTTATCTCACTTAGAATTGAAGTAATCCAAGCCGATTCAGTGCAGGTGAGTGCCAGGCTCTGTACTTCTGATTTTGCACTTGATATTGACACTACATGTTATTTTTTTGACTAAGATAATATCATATTATCTTTATAATAGATGCATATCCCTCTAACTGATTTTCTGCCATCTACATCACTCCCTCAGTCTACATTTAAAAATTCTATCATTTCTAGCTATGATGCTTTATTGATTTTTAGAACATAAGACAGTTTTTTAGGTATCTCAACATTCCTTTGCAGGCATTTCAATGATCTTTTTTTGGTATAACCATAACCTGACTGAGTCTGTTTATTGCAAAAGAATATGTTTGGTCTTGTAATGGTGACATACTGGAGGCTCCAATAATACTTCTGTCTAATATACCATCTGAAGATCTAGAGGTTAATATTTGCTAAATTTTGTAGTAGCATATAGTTGTGTGTCTACCCCCTTGCAATTCTTCATGTTAACTCTTTTAAGCAAGTCAAGAATATATTTACTTTGCAAAAAAAATAAGGAACCTTTGGTTCTTTCTACTTCTATGCCTAGGAACAGATTCAGCTGTTCCAAATCCTTCAGCAAAAGATTTATTTTATTTTTTTTCGCTGTTTCTTCTATCAAGTGAGTGCTGTTTCCAGTCATAATTATGTCATCCATATAAACAACAATAGTATGATCTCATTTTCAACACCTTTAACAAATAGAGATGAATATGGTTTTGATCATTTGAAACCCTAAGATTTCAGAGCAGTCTTAGGTTATCAAACTAAACCCTTGGTGCATGTTTCAAGCTATATAAAGCTTTCTTCAGTTTGCAAACATGTTGTGGTTTTGAACTATTCACAAACATTTCAGGTTGATGCATGTAAGCAATTTCTGTCAATGTACCATTTAGAAAGACTTTTATTGATATTAATTTGTCTCAACTTCCAGTTCTTTGTTACAGTAAGAGTAAGAATGATTCTGGTTATTGTTGCTTTGATGACTAGACTAAAAGTTTCGTTGAAGTCAACTCTTGGTGTTTGATGAAAACTTTGCACTAATCTTGCCGTATATCTTGCTATACTTCTATCTTGATTCTGCTTTATTCTGAAAACCAACTATTTTCCACAATTTTAAATTGTCATTTTTCAGTAAAGCATTGAATTCTTCTTGCATTGCTTGTTTCCAATGATTACTTTGCAGTGTTTTATCTATGTTTTTAAGAAGTATGCTGATGAGATTCAGATTGTATATTTTTTGCTTAAATATTCTAGCTTTGACTCTAGTTATCATAGAATGACATGACACTGGTTTTCGTAGTTGTGTTGGTTCTGTTGTATTTGGGTTTACTCGATTGTTTAGTTTTGAAGAAGTTGGTATAATGGAAGCAGATATTTAGTCCGATTCAGAGTTGATGCTGCAATTGATATCTTGTGAGTGACATCTGTGTTTTCAAGCTAATTTGAGAAGAATTCTGTTGCTGAGCTAGCTGATGAGGATTACCAATTGATCATCTTGCTTGAAATGAATTTATCAAGTATAAAGGTTAAAGAACGAATTAGTTGAATAGAGTGTCTTCATTCAGTTCAGATTTTGAGTTTTTGCTTAGAAAAAATTTGTTGCACGTAAAAGAAAAACTAGACTCATTGAAAATTACATGTCTTGAAATAAAAATTCTTCCTATATGACGCAAACACTTGTAACCTTTATGCAATAAGCTTAAACCAAGCAAAACACAGTTGGAAGAATCAAATCAAACTTGTGTTTGTTGTATGGCCTCAGATATGAAAAACCTTCACATCCAAAGATCTTAATGAGAGAAAGATTTGGTTTGTTATTGTAAATATATTCTAAGGGTGCTTTGTTATTGAGAATAGGTGTACATGTTCTGTTTATGAAGTATATTTCATAGCTGAAAGCTTCTTTCCAAAATTTGAGTAGCATACTAGGTTGAGCCAAGAGAGACAAACTAGCTTCCATAAGATGTTTATGTTTGTTTGTTTTTTCTAGCTTGCCATTTTCATGACTTGTGTATGGGCATGAGTACCTTAAATTTATTCCTTCACTTTTCAGTAAAGGTTCAAAACTTCTGTACTCATCAACCATATCACACTAGGACTTTATTGTCGGTTTAATGATTTTTCCATTTGTTTCTTGAGTACAACAAACACAGAAAATGCATCTGACTTCCTGGCTAAAGGAAACAATCAGGTAAAGCTTGAGAAATCATCTACAAAAATGATGTAGTAGTTATGGTCTTGATTTGATGAAATGGGAGTTGGTCCTCACAAGTTTGAGTGGATTAGTTCTAAGGTTTTGTGATTTTTGTGTCAATTGATTTAAATCTGAGCTTATGCACTTGGCCAAATTGACATGCATTGCAAAAATTTAAAACTGATTTTCATTTCTAAGATGAAAATTACAGGCAGTAAGTGTTCATTTGAAAGCTGTTATATTTGTATGTCCTAATCTTACATGCCAAAGATCAATTTCATTTTCAGCTCTCAAACTCTTACTGTTTGATTTGTTGGAAACAGAAAACAAAACAGAAAGCTTGGGTGTTGATGCTTTAGCTCCTAAATTCTCTAACACATAATAGATTGGACTCGGACACTATAGATGTGAAAACTCTTTTGCAAAGTTTGGAAAACAACTTATACAATTCTCCATGAGGTACTCCTTTCAGCAAAACCTTCAATTACACTTTGTCCTTGACAATACACAAATCATCACAAAATGACACTCACTTTATTATCCTGCAGCAACTTAGATTTGCTAGTGAGATTTTTTGTGATTTCAAGTACATAAAGGATAGATTTCAAGTGTATAGGTGATAAGGATGGTGTGTGGTTTGTAATAATTTCTTAGTTTTTCATGTGAGAAATTGTAAGTTTAGCACTATTGACTACTAATAACTTCTCATCACCTGAATATTCAACAGTTAAATTCAAATTGTTGAGGTGGTTTGTGATATGATTTATTGCACCACTATCCAAAAACCACTCTTGTTCAGGTGAGCTTCTAGCTTCTGTCATGTATGCTCCTTTCTTTCCAGCCTTTTCATTTGCAGCAGATGGTGGCTGAAAGTCTCTATTAATCCGATACCAATAGATTGCTACCACATGCCCAACCTTATTGCACAGCTGACACATTGATTTATTTGCTTTGTTTCTCTTCCTTTGCCTCTTCCATGCACAGGTTGATTAGCTTAATTGAAATTTGCACCTATTGACATCTGACTTGCTACACCATTCCACCCTGACTGTGATGAACAAACCTCTCATTTCTACTCCAGGTCCTCCTATGATTACTATTAGTTTGCAGACAATTTGCAGACACACCAGGATTGACATTGTAATAAATTTGAGGAGAATATTTTTTCAATCGAATTTCGAGATTAGAAGAGCAGCATACACTTCTTATTCTATCATTTTACCAGCATTAGCTAAAATATTTACCACTGTGTAATCTGGACACTATCCTTCCATTAAAAATACGGTAAGTTCAGTCTTCGTGATGTTGCCTATAGCTCTCAAACTTTCAACCAATTGTTTGATCTTGTTGTAGTAATCAAGCATACTCATATTGTCCCTTCTGGTATTAGTTATTTCAGATCTTAGTTGTATTAATCTAGCTACTTTTTGAGCAGAAAATTGAGTTTCTTAAGTATTCCAAGAGTCAAAAGAGGACTTACATTGAATTGTTATTTCCAGGGTACTTTTTGATAATGAAGATAGCAACCAACTCATCAGGGTTTGATCCTGGGTCAGCAATGCTGTATATTCTGGATTGATGTTTTTGTTTTTTTTTTGTTTTTTTTGAGTTTTAGTGACCATTGTGTTGTGTTTTTTTTGGAGGTTTTTCACTATGATCAAGTAATCCCTCAAGATCATTTGCTCGAACAGATGGTAAAACTTGAGATTTCTATAACAGAAAGTTTTCATTGGTCAGTATGATGGGTGCTGAGAAGACAAAGGTTTCACTACTAGCTGGTGATTTTGTGAGGTTGAGGTTTAATTGTTTTACACTGGTATCTGTGCTACTGCTGGCCATTGTTGAGAAGCTTCAGAGTTTCAATGGTTCTAATACCAACTTAAGAAGTAAAGAAAGTATGCTACAATTTCATTGCTTTCTTTCTTAAGGTACAAGAATAACAAAGAGCTATATATGTACACTATGCTAAGCATGATTAACCTATAACTAGTTGTAAGAAATTATCTTACAAAATGTAAACCTAGAATGAGTTAGAGAATTCAACATGTAGCACATCAGAAGGGCAACAAAGATTCATCAAAAACTGCCTCGTGATCAGAGTTAGGACAGATACACCTCCTTGTTCAGCATAGGATTGCAGCACCAATGCTGATATTTTCCCTGCTTTGTCTGTTTGTGCTGAGCTGGATTTCAGCTCATAGGATCTTCTAAAGAGAGAACACAACAACTCTTCACCATTTCTTTTATTATTCAAGCTTCCTTCATCTCAACACAATGGAAGGTAAGGAGGAACCATGATGATGAAATTTTCCAGGAAACTTACTCACATATCCCACCATGCATGACATGTTCAATAGATTGCTTCCTAGTAAATAATTAACCTGCATATGGGGTTTAACACAAAAAGGTTCTTGGATATAAATCTTAAAGAAGACTAAAAGTTGAGAATTTGCATCATATATAGGCAATTTATAGCCTGATATAAATGGATAGAGGTATGCCTGTCCTTTTGCCACTTCTACCAGCCTAGATGAAGTGATAACCTCATTGCTACACTGAACGCTTCTACTAAACCTTGCCAAATAGCGGAAATAAGCAAGACGACGAAAGGACAAAGTTGTAACATGTTGGGAGTTGCTTCCTCCAGGTTTAAACATTAGACCACCTGATCATAAAGACTCATCAATATTTTGTTAAATACATATATTAATCTAATTAAACTTATTTTTTTTCAGGCAAGTTTGAACTACAGAATACTACCTGGAGAGTACGTGACAACTTTGGTAGGCGATTCGGGTAATACAGAACAAATAAAATTGTCTGTGTAGCCAACAAAAGGATCGAATTTAGAGGTGTTCATCACCATCTGTGAAGAAAACTGGAAGAAAAATGTTAAATTTTGCAATGACGTGATCTAACGGGAAGAAAAAGATGTTATATGATTGGAAATTAGCACGTTGATGCCAGCATGCTTTGCATCCCGTCCGAACTCTGAAAGACTACCACCAACAAATGTCTTTATCGCGCTCTGCTATGGAGTTAGCAGGTAGTGAACGTTATCAACAACATAGGCTCAATAACTTTGTGTATTTTTAACTTTGAATGACCAAGCTGCTCCCATATCAACTCATCCGAAAGATAACACATAAATTTAATTTTTTGGCTTTATATTAGGGGCAATATTTTTGCAAAGGAACACGTTTATGACTCTGTTTTCTATACCAAGAAGCCGCTAAAATCATAATAAAAAGAATAGACCCTTTCTCCGACACTCAAATTATAAGAACCTCGTTACTGTTCTGCAAATTGAGAACCTATTCCAAGAAAAGAATAACAGAAACATATCCATTTGAAAAACATTTTAGATGAGAAATTTAACCTAGAGTACCTGAACCGCTCTCTGGGGAAGAATTTCAGAGTATTGGCTATCTACCGACTTGAAAACCATGGAAGAATCTGCGAGTGCGGCTGCAAGCAGAAACTTCTGAACAAGGCTTTGTTGTATTAACTGTTGTGGCCCAAATAAAATCTGCTACTACTTGTTGGAAACTCAAGATTCTACTACTTGTTGCTAACACAGTGGAAATACGGAATTCCCTAACTAAGCAATCTATGAAAATTTCAAACAATAACAACAAGTATTCTACTAGATAATTAAATATAATTTAAAGCAAATAAATGGCTCAAATAGACAAAACACAAAATTTAACGAGGTTCGGTATAAATACCTACGTCCTCGGGCGCCGCAGAGAATCCACTAT
>JAVXUL010143773.1:0-14660 GCA_035590515.1 Trichilia minutiflora
TAAAATTTTATTATTATAAATATATAATAAATATTTAATTTAAAAATATTTTTAAATATTTAATTAATATAATCGGATTGATCTGTTTAATCCGTTGAACCTTTTTATCCGCAGGTTAATCGAATTGGCCCGTTTAACCCGCAGGCTAACAACTATGGACATTAATCCGCTTATTTTGTGAGTTAAACGGATTAATCTATCAGACCGAATCCGTTTTAACAGCTCTATCCGTCTGTCCATTCCGTTACTCATTAAATTTAAAATTAATCAATTATAATAGTGACTAGTGACTACAATAATAAGGAAAAATATTAGCATAAGAATGAATGGTCATGATACGTCCTTCCCCTTAAATACGATGTTTAGTTTTCCTAATGGTTCATTTTATTAGGCCTTCAAAAATACCTCATTCACTGGTACCTTCATAAGTTCGCCCATTTAGTTGGCCCATAAAAATAGCCTGTTTTATTTGGGCCATTAAAATAGCCCAAAACGTCTTGTTTACTTCATGTCACCCTCTTCACAAACAGCCCCTTGACCATTCTCTTCTCTACCACCAATACTCAGGAAAAGCTTCCTCCTCGTCTCCCTAATTAGCCGCTGCGATCCGTGTTAACTCAGTCTCGGTTAGTTATCCACCAATCGAGTCCACTCATCACCAATTCCCTGCAGTCATCACTCAAAATTAGAAGCTAAAAACTCAGAAACAAAATAATGAAAAGCAAAATATCTACTTTTCCTATTTTCTTTTCACCCTGTCGGTTAATCCATAATCAATCGTTAAACAACTTTATTTTTGTGAAAATGAACTTCGTTTCTTAGGATGGATGGATTTTTTATTCGTTTGTAGTTTTAATCCTAATCACTCTGTTTTTGTTTTTGTAGGTATCTACTGAAATAGAGGAATAAAAAAATGGGGATCATTGAAAAGATTAAAGAAATTGAAGCCGAGATGGCTCGCACCCAGAAAAATAAAGCAACAGGTAATTATATCATTATTTTTTTTTTTGGAATCCGTGGAAAAGTACGATTCGGCGGTGCTCAAGTTTAAAACCGGGCCAGCGATGTTGCAATTCAGCTTAAAACTCGGTCAGTACTGCGGTGCTGAATCGGATAAAACGCATGCGCTGTCCAGACAAAAAACCAAAGAGCTGAAGGGAAAATCCAAGGCTCTTGTGCTAACAAGCATGCCCCTTAGGGGCAATTATATCATTATTGTTGTTGTTTCTTTCAATGGGCTAAAATCTCCTTTTTCTTTTCTTTTCTTTTTTCTTTTTTTATTTGGGGGTTGTTTAAGTGTAAAGTGATGAATTTGCAGAGTATCATCTTGGCCAGCTTAAAGCAAAGATTGCAAAACTAAGAACACAATTGTTGGAGCCTCCAAAAGTAGGTGGATTTTGTTATTCTTTGAATTTTATGGGCATTTGCAATGACGTCAAATTTATGTGAGCAATTGCTGCATTGGCTGCTCTATGCATATTAGTAGCATGCTTTGTGTAATTGTTATAGCTCTAGGCGGGCGGGAGTTATGCAAGTGTCATTTGTGAATCAGGTCTCCCACTTCTTCGAGGTTTGTGCTTACTGTTATCGAAATTCATGAATCAGGGTTCTAGCGGAGCTGGAGAAGGTTTTGAAGTTACAAAATATGGCCATGGACGTGTTGCTCTGATAGGTTTCCCGAGGTCCGTAAGTTTTATGAGCTATATATTTGTGCATTTCTTTCATAATTATAAATTGTTTTACAACTTGGGCTGTCACAAAAAACCAAAGAAATGAATATCAATTGCCTTCCTTGCGATTTTATCCAAGTGGATGGAAAATCCTTGCAAAATTATGAGCTTAGTTGATCATCAATCTATTGTCATCATGGTCATCATATTTCCCTTCAAACATATACAAAGAGAGAGGGGGAAAGCGCTCTAAAATTTGCAGTGTTGATAACATTTTGGTTGCAGTGTGGGGAAGTCTACCCTTTTAACTTTGTTAACTGGCACTCATTCAGAAGCCGCATCTTATGAGTTTACAACACTTACCTGCATTCCTGGGATCATTCACTACAATGATACTAAAATTCAGCTTCTTGATCTTCCTGGAATTATTGAAGGTGCTTCTGAAGGCAAGGGGCGTGGGAGGCAGGTAAAAATTATCAGCTGCTTGCTTTTCCTTCTTCTCTTTATGCTATCCTGTCAATATCTTTAACATAATATCACATAATTGAGCCCAAGTTAGAATTCTTATGGAATCTCTTATTGGATGTCGGTTAATGAAATTCTTTAGAAAATTGCATGGACATTTGGTTTTGCCATCAGTCTCTTTGCCCAGCATAGTTGGATATTGTAGGAGTTCAAGAAATATGACAACACTGTTTATCTCTTAGGTCATTGCTGTCTCCAAGTCTTCAGACATTGTGTTGATGGTTCTTGATGCTTCAAAAGTAAGTTCTTAAATACTATTGCTATGTCCTTTTCTATCAGTGTAAGATTTTGCAATAACAATTAATCAAGAATGTGGTATCTTCTATTGTTCGGTCATTCTTGTTAGCTGAAGCTTTTGTGATCAATTATTACCCAATAATGTCAATTCTTTAAGCATTATTACATTATGTGATTGTAGTATTCCTGCTAGAAGTCTGAACTTTACTTGTACCTTTACTATCATCTGTTTCGCCCCAAATATTTTACATTCAATTTGCAGCAGTTGTTACTAGTTATGTTATTTTCCTGTTCTTGTTTATAAGTTTTTGCCAAAGTTTCCCCTAATCTTCTTGTCTAATGTTTGCCAAACACCTCAGAGTGAAGGTCATCGACAAATATTGACAAGAGAATTGGAAGCCGTAGGTCTACGTTTAAACAAGAGACCACCTCAAGTAAGTTTATCTTTACTTTTCCCACTAGCTCCGCTGTGTGATATGCTGATTTCCATTTGGATCTTTTCTCATTCACATTTATCAAATCTAATGCATTTAAAAAAGGCGTAAGCATGTGTCATCTTTTCTCAATATCCCTGAGAATGTATTGTCATGGGTTTCTTCATTTTGTTTTGTGTTCTGTTTAATTGGCAGATTTATTTCAAAAAGAAGAAAACCGGGGGGATTTCATTCAACAGCACTCTGCCTTTAACTCATGTGGATGAGAAGCTCTGTTACCAAATTTTACACGAATACAAAATTCACAATGCAGAGGTACGAGGTCTTCTAACTAGCTCAACAATGGCTTAAATTATGTGGCCATGGAGACATGATACTACTGCTTCCTTTGGAATATAGTACCGTTTTTAAAGGAAATCTGAGTCTCTCTAGCCTCAACAAGATTCTCCAATGAATGGCTCGGTCTTCTGCTGAATAAGAACCAATTTATTGCGAGAATGTTGCCTAAGATTTTAAATATGATTTCCTTTTCTCCTACAAGCATTTTCTGATGTTTTCCCTTTTTGTCTACAATGAACACTTCTTAGTTAATCTGAAAGGAGTGTTTCACACACTGCTTAATGATTTGATCTCTTTTAGTTGTGAACTTGTGCATTTTTTTCTTAGCACATCATTCTCTTTCAACGTGCTTCTTTGTATGTGCTATCTTTTATGGCCTAGTTTTCATCTCTATAATATTGTTTTCTAAAGAAACGGGTACTACTATGGTTGTGATTTTCTGTAGGTGCTATTTCGAGAGGATGCCACTGTGGATGATTTGATAGATGTCATTGAAGGAAACCGTAAATACATGAAGTGTATATATGTTTACAATAAGATAGATGTTGTCGGTATTGATGATGTGGATAAGTTGGCCCGCCAACCCAGTTCGGTTGTCATTAGTTGCAATCTGAAGGCATGTTCTAAACTCATAACTTCTGTCAGATGTAAATTAGATATGAAGGATCATATTTATTAAGAATTGATGTACCACTAGAATCTAATGGTGTGCACAAACCATGCAGGCTGACCATCTTAATTCCTTATAGTTTTTCCAGTAACAACAACTTTGATTTTATAAGATTTATTATCTAATGCATTTTTCTTATCTTATTATGATTATATGCCAATTAAAGCACCTTACTCTGACATCAAATTTGATTCCAAATCTCGGTGTAACCAGAAGTTGTTTGAGCAAAGTATTTGCCTATAAATTTTGTACTTGATGTGAGTGATTTTGGGAAAGATTTAACTGATGTTCATGTTGCTTATACAGCTGAACTTAGACAGACTGCTTGCAAGGATGTGGGATGAAATGGGACTTGTGAGAGTTTATACAAAGCCACAAGGCCAGCAACCTGATTTCACCGATCCTGTAGTTCTATCTGTAGTATGTAACACATCTATCTATTGTCCAATTAATACCTGTTTATTGGTCTATTATTTATATGTGAAGTTCCCATCTATCTATTCCCATTTCTTTATTCTCTTTTTTGATAATTGATAGGATAGGGGTGGCTGCACTGTTGAAGACTTCTGTAATCACATACACAGAAGTTTGGTGAAGGATGTGAAATATGTGCTAGTGTGGGGAACAAGCGCAAGGCACTACCCACAGCATTGCGGCCTTAGCCATGTTCTTCAAGATGAGGATGTGGTTCAGATTGTTAAGAAAAAGGTGCTAAAGTTTCTTACCTCAAATTTGTGAGAATTTATTTTACTTTTTGTTATCATCACATTTCATTGGCTCAAAGGGAAATTTAACTGTTGGGATATGAATTATACAGGAAAGGGAAGATGGAGGAAGAGGTCGGTTCAAATCACATTCAACAGCTCCTGCACGGATATCTGACAGAGAGAAGAAGGCGCCATTAAAAACATGATTCCTCAATGGGCAATACAATGTCTAACTTCCGATTCTTGAATGAAAGGGGTTTGAAAAACAATTTATAGCTGAGGTGTGGCACCAAAGTCACAGGTTGCTGTTGTGAGTCAGGTATCCAGAATAGATATATAATTTTGTTGAGTGGATGCATTTTTAATTTTATTTTTATAAATGGAGCTTCGTTCAGTTTCCTTATTTTTAACCGACTAGGTTGTAATATTGACAAATATTTGAAATCTGAATCTTCTCGTTTCATTAAATTTTATTGACTACCTGTTCTAGATATGAGTGCATGGTGTGAGTTATATCAGATTCCTGGAATTCTACTCTTCTGGGAATATCAAAGAAGGCAAAGTAAAAGAGTTCCAAAATCCTTATTTACTCACTTGATACCAGCTACAGCCAGGAGATTTTTTATTTCCTGTCTTACTTGATACCAGCTACAGCTGGGAGATTTTTTATTTCCTGTCTTACTCATCATCATCTTCACTCTCTCAGCATCTTTCCATTTACCAATTGATGCATAAATATTTGCCAGAAGCACGTAATTTCCCGTATTCTCTGGCTCAAGTTCAAACAGATGCCTGGATGCAATCTCACCCAGTTCAGCATTTCCATGAATCTTACAAGCTCCAAACACAGCACCCCAAGTTCCTGCATCGCAATCACTTCTATATTTCATTATAAGATTGTAAGCATTTTTCCAGTTGCCCAGTTCTTCCAAGGAGATCAACCATGGATGTAAGATGCTCCACTACTGGCTCAATGCCAAAACCCTTAGTCATCAGCTCAAAGTGCTTGCATCCATCTTCAACCAGTCCTCCATGACTACGTGCATTGAGGACGTCGATGAATGTAACCTGATTTGGCTTTATTCCTTCCTCTCTCATCTTCAAGAATACATCCAATGCCTCTTGGGACTTACGTTGATATGCAAATGCTGTGATCATTGAACTGTATGATATGACATCTCTGTTTTTCATTCTCTCAAATTCTCTCCACGCCAGGTCCAACCGTCCGCATTTTGAATGCATGTGAATCAGTGCATTAGATACATGGTATGTCCTGTCTGATAGAGTGAAAAATATTAGCGTTGCATTGTTTTGGACAATAATGCTATTTGGGAACTAAATTATGTTAGCATGTCAATTAGAATTAACAAACCTATAAGCCAGAAGAACTTACCACAGCAACCTTCATCGGCGTGCTTCGCTAATATGGCTGCCATTTCATTGTCTCCTAGTTGTGTACAAGCTGAGATAGTCCCCACCATTGCTACCTCGCTGATCCTCACATTTCCTTCTTTCATCATCTTATACGTTTCAATGGCTTCCCTAGCATATCCATTTTGTGCATAGCAAGCCACCATAGCTGCCCAACAAAAAGCATCTGGTTCCAAAATATCATGAACACTTCTCTAGCCTCACTCACATTAGCACACTTCCCTTATCCTGCAATCATAGCAACCCAAGTAATCGAATTCTTCTCTGTCATCCTATCATAAAACTCCTTTGCAGCTCTCGTGTTGCCACAGTTTGCATACCCTGCAACCATTGCACTCCAAGAAATCACATTGCGCTCTCTCATAGTGTGAAACAATCTTTGTGCATTGTCCATCGTACCTGTCTTAGTGTATCCACATACCATAGCTGTTCAAGCAGTGACATCTTTATACTCATCATCCATTGTATCAAATAGTCTCTGTGCCCCCGATACATTTAGAATACAAGTAATGCAGTTATCACAAACTTGTTTCCTAAGAAACATAATTGTACTACTTGGGCGTGGAACTGTTTGCCCTCAAGTAATGCCAGGACACATGCACATGCATTAAGGTCAGAAGAGAAGGCGAACCCAGATGGTAATACGGCTAAATGGTGCATTTTAGCGTCTAAGAGGATGGATTATCTGAATTGAGCATGGGGGACACAATTCCTTATGAGGGAAGTCCAGAGGAACTCGTCTCTGCAGTTCGGTATTTTATCAAACACTTGGGAGTGCATAGCTTAGATTTTCACCAGGAACTTGAAGCAGCTTGGTGAGAAATTGAGTAAAATACAGATATTTCTGATGGGGTTTGGTCAAGGTTTTGAGTAAGATAGTGTGCACTTGATTTAGTTGGTTAAGGGTTTTGCATTTTTGGATTCAATAGGTTATACCATCTTGTGTATGTGGGAAATGTACTTGGTTGTCATGAATTTTCTTGGTCATTTTTGCACGGTAACTTTAGATTTTACTCTGAAGGTAAAAGGAAAAAAGTTTTTTTTTTACATTATTTCATGGAATTTTTACTTCTTGTAGAGCAGATAGTAACAAGGGGATTGTGCTTGTCGTACATTATTCTGTGGAGAGTAAGAAGCCCATATAGTAGAATGTTTTGAAGAACTAAACTACCTATACATATTTCTGGGAAAATCACAAAAATTAAATATAAAGATTTATCGAGAAAAAATTCTCATTTTTGCAAAACTATTGCCATCATATCAACTAATTTCCATTGAAAATGCACATCAAATTCCTTGCAACCATACAGTTTTGAACAAAAGCAAGTGTTATGTGATTATCTACTATATCAATTTCATGGTAGTAATTTGCAAGTCCTTATAACATTGGATTGACTGGTTGAGATCATGTACTAGACTTCAGAAGGGTTCTGTCCATATAAGTTGATAAACTTGTTATATCTGTTTGCTTCTGCTTCTCAAGTGTTAGGCTGTCTGTAAATCAGAAACAGAGAGAATCTTGAAGGAACAGGCACTAAACAATCATCATTTACAAGTCCTTATCACCAAGTCATCCCTGACGATTTTATTTAATTAAATTGTTAAGAATAAATATATCTATCAGTTCACTCAAACCTACTTTCATGTGATTTTATTCTCATACTAAAATAAGGCAACCAATTTCATGTACCGGTCCAACGAGAGTAGAATGACCCCATATCATATGGGTATAGGAAGCACTAGAATCTCAAGCAGGTGAGCAAGTAGCTACAAATAACTACACCCAAAATTCATGTTATTAAACTTGCTCCCAGGATATTGCTGAGCTAAAGAAATCATGTAAGCTTTATGGTACCTGGTTATCAGCTGCCCTGAAATTTCCAAGTAAAAGCAACATGTAAGCAGAGATGAACTATCCATTGGCGGTAAACACCACAGACTGCTTTACACGCAATTTAGAAATACTCAAGGAGATACACCCAGGCTAGATATACTTACCTTGCTCTCTGGACCAGCTCCCACAACAATTCACCAGTGCTCATGTTGAATGCCCCAGGATGAAATCTTAAATCGGCACTTAGTATTCACACCACTGATTCAACCGTGTAGACATTTAAGTATAATTCATTAGAAACCAACATCATCTAAATCATAGAATACCTTTTCCTCTATATAACACAGCAAGTTCTGGGAAGGGCATATCGTGACAAATTCCTACTGCTATGTGTCCAATATCTGCACAAAACTTTGCTATGTACAGTGATAATAAATCACCTAGTTGGAAATTTGTGCAAGTCTAACCGCCATCTCCCCAAAATCTTACATTAAATATAAAAACCATAAGGGTTTGTGTCGAGATATATACCCGTATCCACAATTGCAGGTTCATCGCGTGCTTTAAAACTGTCAGATTCCTTGAATGAAATATCTCCCGAGAAGTCAATATCAAACAAATGTATCTTCGAAAGAAAATCATGGTTCAATTATTTTCATTTAAACATCATCCAAGACCAGAAAGGATAATCATATTGATTAAAATTTTCAAGTTGCTTACTTTCCTATGCTTAGCCTTTATCTTTCCATCTGGTCCAAAAACACAGCAAGTATCATACAACTGACCATTGTTCAATTCAGGCATAGATCCACCAACAATTGTTATCCTACAAGAAGAAGCAACAAAGTCTGACAACAATGAAAACGAATGTGATCAAAGTCCTCGGCATATTTTGCAAAGTATTCATTTGAATAAGGACAGTTCCACATTTCCTTTCAAAATTAAATTAAACCAAGATAAGTAATGGATCCAAAAGCCTTCTAACTCTAGCTACTCTTCCATATTCATTGAATGGTTTTTATTTAACTTACATGTAACACAACAAGCTTTGCTCCTTTCTCTGCAGCAACTTTAATAAAAATCTGAAGGAACTGCTAACTGGCAAAGTTCTATATTGAACTGCATATATATACAGAGAGAAAACTACCAACATTTTTATTTAGACCAAGAAATTAAAAGTTTTGAAATATGGGAATCAAACTTTTGAAATACGAGAAGGTTTCGATGTATTTACCATGGTGTTTGATGAAGTTTCTATGATCACTTTACCAAAGTAGCGGAGCTATCATTTTAAGCATTCTTGGAATTCTCGACAGTTTAATGCATGGAATTCACTGCTTTGCAGAGGAAGTTCCCGACGATGACGGGAAAATTAGTTACTAGATTCAAGTAGTAAAAGAGGAAGAACGAGACTGACGGAGGCTTTGGAGGAGGAAAAAAATGCTGTCGGAATGCAAGTAGTCGTCGACAGACGGAAAAATAAAACGACAAATCGTCTAATCCTACGACCAAATTTTCGTTGTCAATCTCATATTGTATCATTTAGGTCCCTCACGTTTTCTATTTTATTAAATAAATTCATTATTTAACACATTTATGAAATAAGTCCGTATTTTTAATTTTTATTATTAAAGATAAAAACTAAAAAAAAATTACATAATTAAAAACCAATTATATTTATTTGATTGAATAAAATTAACCTTGTAAAAATGTACAACCCTTTTTATAAATATTAAAAATAATTTGTACTTCCATTTTTAATTTGAACTATTAATAATACTTTATCTTATATATTGATTAAAATTAAAAATTTCATTCCATTATTATTTAAATAAAAGATTTTAACTCAAAATATCAATCAAATTAACAAAACTCAACTATATAACACTAATCAAACATAATTAATTGTCCAAATAGATAGTTGACTTAAATTATTTTTATATAAATTTTGATATATTAGTGTTATATTACTATTATATATCTTTGGAGTGTAATCAAGTCGAGTTAACTAATATAGTGAATTATTCAAATTTGATTCATTTCAAAAGTTCGAAATTAAACTCGATCAAATTTATATTTTTTATATTTTACTCGATTTATTGAGATATTTGATATATTCGAATTCGATTCAATTAAATTTGAATACTTATTTTTTAAAATTATTATTATAAATTTAAATTTTTACTTAATTCAACTCGAAGACATCTCTAATAAATACTTAATTAGATTTACAAATTTAATTATTCAAATATTGTACTCAAATTTGATTTGAAGAGTAACTTAAACTACTCAAAATCAAACTCAACTTAGATTATTTTCGAATCGAATTCAAATATTTACTTAATCAAATTTGAATAATCCATAAATAACTTGACTTATTTATCCCCTTACATATCCTATCCTTTTAAATACACATTGTTTAAAAATTTTTGAAGGTGTAACATTATTGTAAGAATTTCTTGTTGCAGAATAAAACAAAAGAGGGAATCTAAAAGTCGGAGGAGGAGATTCTAATCATAATAAAATATTAGATTCCTCTTCATTAATTAATGGCAATCATTTACAACTTCATTAATAATTTCTCTCCCGCCGGCTTTAAATAATTCGTAGTTGAAAACTAGAAAGAAAAAACCCAAAATTAGTTTAATTTATAAGTCAAATTTAAACACAGATTCTGATAGATTCCAAGCTCTTATGAAATCTTGCAGAACACAGATTCATTCATAAATAACAGAAAGAGGAATGCCTCTCATTTGTTATATAGTTGTGGTAATAGGATCACTGCTCATTGTCATTGTAGTTTACACTCTTGTAATATTCGGATGGTGTGTCCCAGGATTCCGGTTACCTAATCCGAGCTTAACCGGAGCTCCGGCGATAACAACGACGAGGAGCGACCCGAGACTGAGTCCATATTTAGCTTCTACATTTAAGTATAAAAATGGACTTGATCAAAAAGCTGGAGGAGGTTCAGAGTTGGATCAATGTGTTGTTTGTCTGTCAGGATTTCAGGATGGAGAAAATGTTTGCCAGCTTTCGCGTTGTAAGCATTCCTATCATCTTTCTTGTATTGACATGTGGCTTTACTCTCACTCTGATTGCCCCGTCTGCCGGTCGCCGGTTGACAGAATGGATCACCAGGGGTATGGATTGCCCCGTCTGCCGGTCGCCGGTTGACAGAATGGATCACCGGAGGTATGGATTGGCGACGGAGGAAAATTCCGGGGAAGTCTTGCTAGACATGGAATATGTATTGAGTGAGAATTTGTAAGAAATTTATACTTCCTTGTGATTATGGAGCTTCCTTGGAACCTTTTGAAAGATTATAATTGAAATTATACAAAATTATAGCAAGTTTTAGATGGCTTCCTGTGAAATTATTGGTTTCCAAGGAGATTAAATGTCTAAATAATAAAATTAAATTGGTGAAATTTTAAAAAATAGTTATCAATTTTAAGCCCAAATTTTATGAACAAGGCCCATATTTATTTCCATTTAAAACTTATGGCCCAATTGAATTTTGTATGTAACCCCTTTGTCGGCTTCCAAAATTGAGGATTGGAAGTCCAATAATTATTTTCTACTCATTTAAGAAAAAAAATTTTGGAAGGCGTTCTCTGATTTTTATCTTTTCATTTGATTGGTTTTCTGCATCTAATCAAGGCATGTCTTCATGCCATTGTCATACAAGTAAGAAGCACCATTTTCAAATTTTTTGATGGATTACCAACCATTATTCATTGAATCAAAAAAAAAGTTCTTAGTCTATCATTCAATATTTATTTAAATGTGTTAAGTTTTTCTCTTATTAAGTTGATGATATTCTTTCATCAAGAATTTTCATTTTTGGAAAGTATTGTAATCATTTAATAAGAAGAATTTTAATTTTTTTGAATGAACGATTTGAAGACTTATTAATTCTAACAATTGATTATAGAATTGAGATATTCTCGAAATATTTTTTTTTTAAATTTTAGACTTACGACTATGTTAATTTTTTTTTCTCATACTCGTAAATTTAATTATTTAAATTTTTTATAACATGTGAATAAAGTTCTAAAAAAATTTTGAAAATGAGTATCCAGAAATATTTACAATTATTTTGTTTCCATTCTCAGAGGAAGTCTACTTGAACACCAAATTCACTATTAACAAGTCTTCCTTCGTATGCATGGCTACAAAATACAATTTACTCAACAAAGACTTAAACCTAACTTAATCCTCTATATCAACCAATTATTTTCATCATGCCTCCGAAAGCAACGGCAGCGGCAACGGCAGTTGGTGGCCGATGGCTGTTGATTGAGACCGAACTAGGTTTGACAACTCTCACCATTCAAATCTAAGGTCCAAATTTAAGCTATGTTTGATTATTGTTAATTCTAAATCAAGGGCGGACCCAGCTTATTAACGAGGGGCCATGATTTTAAAAATTTTTAAAATTTTATATTAATATAAAAATATTTTTTTTTTAAGTTTTCTTTAAAATAAATAAAATTCTATTTTGACTCCCCTTACTTTGATTTTCTGACTCCGCTACTATCCTAAATCATATATGCTACACTTGCAAAATTTATGTAAAATCATTGTTATAGGATCTGAAAAAGCATGAAAATAAATACAATGGACATAATTTTCAGGATAAATATTTTACTATTAATAATATTCGAAATATAAACCATCATTTAAATTTTATTTATATAAATTAATATACTAATATTATATTATTATCATATGTATTATATTCTTATAAATATGATAAATTTTTTCTAATCTTCACACATAGATATTCAATGAACTTACACAATTTTGCATTAACATTTTTAATTGTTAAAGATATAATCATTTTCTTTTGCATTATAATCTATCCATTATTTTAGCTTCTAATTATGTTTAAATTATGTTTTAGCATCCAACACATTATCCATTTTTACAAGTATTTCAAAGCACTACTATTCATAATGTCTATTCAATTTGAGATATTTAGGTTTCGGTCTACACCTAACAATTTTGCTAAAATAACAATTCACTATAATTTTGGCCTTAAATTTTCTTGTTTTCATGGGACCAAGCTGAAAATTCAGCCTATGATAAGATTGATGTTATGCATGCTTTCATATACCATTAATATAAAGTCCACATGATTATTTATTGTCTTCATTATAGATTTTGAAATTTCTTTTTTTTTTTATAATTTTTATAGTTTTAAATATAGTATATAAATTAAAAAATTTAGAGTAAGCATCAAAAAATTTTAAAAATCATATATAATATCTTGTTCATAACCCAAAATCTCGGATAAATCGACTCATATATAATTGATATATAATTTATGAGTGATGATGAAAATTTGAATTTGTTTCAATCTTATTAAAAATTAAAATAATTAAATATATATAAATTTAAAAAATATGTCCAAAATTTGAGAATATAAATAAAAAAAATTTATAGTGAAAATTTAAAAATAACGGTTGTGTCATAGTTTTGCCTCAAACAAAATCTTGGAATATAAATATAATCCCAAATTCTAATCAAAATTTTGAATTTAATTCATATATAGTACAAAAATAATGGTATTTTTAATTAAACCGTGTAATTTATGAGTGATTATATGTATTTAAATCCATCTAAATCCTATTAAAAATAAAATCATACTAATTTTTCCTTAATAAAAGATTTTTTTAAAAAAATAAAACTATTATAAATTATGAAATAATTGTACATAAGTCGTTATCTTGAGTGATCAAAAAGCATGTACTTTAGTGTCATGTGAAATAAAAATGATAAACAATTATTGATATTGAAAATTAAAATGTGGACAATATATATGAATTGATATTGAAAATGAAATAATAATAACCTAATTTATAGCCATGCCTATACTATATGCTATACAGTAACCTCCCTCTTTAAGCACGAGGTGGCTAAATAAAAAAGCCTGAACTTATGGGATGGGACACAACAAAATTTCTCTATCATTTTTGCTCCTTTTTCTATCCATTGCAATAAATAAATTAATTAAAAATCAATATTTCACTTTCAAAAAATAATTTTTTTCTTTTTTTTCTTTCTCAGCTATTGTGATCCAACCCCCGGGTGACCTGGTAGGGGGATCGAGCTTGGGACTTCAAGGTTCCAAGTTCGATTCCCCCTCGAGCACCCTCGTTGAAACGTTTAGGGGATCAGGTTTTGATTTTCTTCAACTGTTTGGTATCGCCTGTGGTAGGGTACTTGTCTATCGTAAGGTATCACGGAGCACTTTCTGACTTAGGCCTGAGTTCCACTCCAATGACGCTGTCCAAAGATAATCGAAGGCCTGAATCCCCTGTGATAAATTCCGGGACAAGCAAATCTCACGACGTAGACTGACGATTGGAGTTTTCGGATTTCAAAAAAAAAAAAAACTGTTGTGATCCCAAGAGATCTTCTTTCATGGCCATAGGAGAATGAAATGTGAACAAAATATCTAAATTCTCTTAAAAAAAAGAAATAATAAATTACTTAAAACTATCTTATTATTAAAAAATAAAAAATATATATATTTTTCAAAGATTTGAAAACCATGTGAAAAATATTGAAAATATTATTATTAAACATTAATTATGTATTATTTGAAAGATTTTTCAAAGGCTATCTCTGTCATATTTATTTTTGATAGTAAATATATATTTCCCCGTAATTTCCTAATTTATTCATTTAAAATTGCATTTTTTTCTTTAATAATTTTTTAATATATAATATTATAATTTATTAATATTACATTAGATGATAATATTTAATCATTTTAATTAATTAAAAATTAAAAGGATTAAT
>JAVXUL010143804.1:0-14656 GCA_035590515.1 Trichilia minutiflora
CAATATCACATCAAATATGTATATGCCTTCTGTCTATAGGATCCCACCCGCTCTATCTGAGCTGTATGGCCGATCCATAACCCTGGATGGGGATGTGTGCCTATGTACGATATCCCTCGATTTATAGGATCCCATCCACTCCCCTCAGAGCTGTATGACTAATCCACAACCCTGGTTGGGATATAATATAATAAGGCTAGTATGCTTTAGCCTGGACATAAGGATTCCACCCATCCTCTCTAGGACTGTATGGCCAATCCACATTCCGGGGACTATTGGATTCGACCCACTCTCTAAGAGCTGTATAGCCAATCCTCATCTATATAGTCATTAGCATGGCACACAAAATGATAAAACATAATTATCGGCCCATTAGGGCAAATCATACACTAGTGGCTCACAAGGCCAACCCCCATCAATGGCTCTTAAGGCCAAAACATTGCTATGGCTCACAAGGCCAAACAATATAGTGGCACACAAGGCCAAAATCATAATTTATGGCTCATAAGGCCAAAACAACTAGCATGACACCCCGGCCATAATGCATACTCCATGATACCACATTCACATGCATACATAAAATAGGCCTTCAGGCTCACATCTCGATGTCATCACGTACAATAGGCCTCCGGCCTTTCATTACAATATCAATACATATAATAGGCCTCCGACCTCACATCTCATGGAAATATAGGTTTTCATCATAACCTATTTCTATCACAAACAAGGGGTCATCCCAACCACCACACAACATTCATCCAACGCCTCCTCATTTCAGTTATGTATTCATAAGCATACATTCACATACATATCCATTCACATGCTATCATCTCTAGCATTATAATCATTCATAAATAATGATAAATGAGGCGAAGGGAAGAGAATGTCCACTCATTGTCCTGGGGTGGGAAACCACCCTCTCGGTATCCTCCTCGCGACGGAGATCCCCCCGTCTCGGCTGTCGCTCCTGGATACACATACAAACATATATCATGAAGTGCGTGCATGATACAATGCATGCTCATGCTACTCTCGCACCTCACTCTCTCTCTATCCTTTCTTTCTCTAAAACAAGCTGTCTTCACACAAACCTCACTATAAATATACATTTCTCATCAATTTCAACAGCATAAGCTAACCAAAACCTCTAATTTATCAATGCAAATGATAAACTAGAAAACTCCCAAAATCTAGGGTTTTGTGAACAGTAACCCTAAAATCAAATCTTGCGATTCATGCGCATCAAAGGTTCAAAATGAAGAAAGGAGCTGAGGGATGAACTTACCCCAGATGGTAGAAGTGTTCTGAGTCCCTCTTTGCTCGATTCTCTTACTCAGTTACTGTTCACCGTCACCCTTTACTTCGTGATTTCTCATGAATCGTTGCGTGAATCTTCGATCAGAGGGTATTTCTGGGTTCTGGTGTTGATTCTCAGTTCATAGGAACTAGAATGGCGAAGTTTGGTGGAGGAATGGTTGAGGTCAGTTTACAGGGATTTGAGAGAGAGGTTTCTACTGTTTTTGGTAGAGAGAGAAGCCAAAATTTCAAAATGGGGAAGACGACCTATCCCCGAGCATAAATGCTATAGAATCCCCTAAAGGTGTTGATACATTTCAAAAACGTATTGATACCTTGGCATCTTTCTCACAATGTATCGATACGTTTGCATCAACGTATCATACGTTTGGCCAAAATACTGTTTACAAGCCTGCAGGGTGTCGATACCTTCCCCAACGTATCGATACCTTTCGTCACAAATGGGTTTCATCTCCGTCACCAACGGGTCGATACCCCTTGCCAACGCATCGATACGTTGAATACTATTCACTTTTCATTATGCCTTCAAGGTGTCGATACCCTTCACCAAAGGTATCGATACCTTAGGCCCCAACAGTAAATGTATCGATACCTTTCTCAAAGGTGTCGATACCGTTGGTCTCAACCTCATTGTATCGATACGTTTTCCCAAACATATCGATACCTTTGCTTCTGGTCCTCATAAACTCATATCCTACACCATAATCTTATTCGAGACATCTCCTTCAAGTTCTATACCTTCTCGTGCACAATCTAACCTCGAAGACATGCATGAATAATCTTGAGGGATTTACTATTATGCCCATAATACTAAGGGATAGATTTCACATAGGGTATCGATACGTTTGAAGAATTATCAGGGGTATCGACACGTTTGTAAAGAGGGTGCTTGATTAAGGCTTCAGGGTATCGATACGTTTGACGAGCTTTTTAGGGTATCGATATGTTTGTAAAGAGGTTCTGAAATGTTTGAGCGTAGACCAAAGGTGTCGATACGATTTTGTGAAGGGTTCTGGAACTCGGGGTTTGATTTTAAACTGTGACTAAAACATGTCGATACGTTTAAGTAACGTATCGATACATTGGTGCCTTAGTGAGCTTTTCTTGATGCTTTCTTCACTTTTTCTCACTTACAAAAACCTATATTCTTTCTAAGAGAACAAGTGACTTATATGTATCCATTTAACAATTAAATTCATTCGAATAATCACATATATGCTTTTTTGTTACTTGTTATTTATTTTGGCATTATCAAAAATAATATAACATAGAAGATGAATTATGCCATATAATCATCAAAAATAACTTAAAGCTATCAATCTCCCCCTTTTTTGATGATGACAAAATACATACATATAACATATTAAGTCTCCCCCTTTTTGTTAGCAAGCAAAGAAGGGAAAATGTTAAATATAAATAAGCATAAATGGTGAAAGAGACAAGCATCAATGAGCCACAACATTGAATTAACTATCAAAAAAAATGTTCAGAATATAATCATAAAATCTAATAACATAAAAAATATCCAGAAAAATATCATCCAAAAAGAATATAATCATAAAAAATACAGACAATCCTAATCCGAATCAACATGTTCAGGTCATGAGGATGAGTCGGTCTCAACATGAGCCAAAGAACGTGGATGCGCTACTGATGACGAAGGGCGAGTAGGAGGAGGCGCAGGATGAAAAGGTCAAAAAAAGAAGTGAGGAGGTGGCTGACGAGCTGCAGGAGAAGAATGATAGCCATGGTCGAAGCTTGGTACAGTCGCAACTGAATACTGTAGGTGAGCAATCTCACCAACCAATTTCTCCTTAACGTCCTCTAATTTTTGCTGTATAAGTGTATCATGAATGAACACTTCATTCTTCACCTTTTCGACCATCGTCCCCAGTGTGTGCATGACCTAAAAAGCTTCATTCATCCGTGTGTCAAGCTTCTACATGATCGTTATGACTGTCGACTCTAAAGTAGTAAAGCTGTCAAAGAGTCGATCAATTTTGTACTCTAATATGGCTGCAGGAACAGCTAGAGGCACAGATCCTCAAGGCTGGGTAGAAGTAGATGGACCAGTCGATGAAGATGAAGGAGTAGATGTGGCCTGTGGCTACGATGCTGGTGGAAGAACAGGAGGTGGAGGCTCCTCCTGCTGCTGCTACTGTGACTACTCAGGCTACTGCTCCACTCCAACACCTGAAGAAATATCACCCTGATCAACCTCCAAGCCAACATCCTCTACTCGAATAGGAGGGTCATCAGAGTGCTTCAGCATCCAAATATTGGGATGTGTCTACTCATACCCCATTTTTTGAAGGGTAATCTCACTAAACATAATCGATGGTGGAGGTTTCTTGCAGTCAACATCAGCCAAAACTTCTGGAGTCACTTTTTGAATCAGCTCTGAAATCGAAAAGCCATAGTCCAGGTTGTATTTTTGAGTGGCACCTCTGACTATGCTCCTGATCATCAGTAGGCGAGGTTGTGTCTCTAGTGAGTGATAATCCATTCCATCCACCATATATCCTCCACAGTCATCTCAACAAATTTTCTCGAACAGACATTCAAATTATGGGCAACTATAGGATGCAGAATCCGTTCATGCAGTTGTAGTTTTGATGGTTTGTTCTCCACAGCCTGTAACTCGGGGTTCTGAAAGATAGTCCTACAGGTTTCTAAGGGGTTAAAAGCTGAAGGTATGTAATGGTCACCTCTAAGGAGCAACTGAAATTGCTCGCATAAAAGTCTTCATCAACTACAACCTCAACACCCCTAATACATGTCCAAAATTTTGTAACCATATTCCTACCAGTCTCAGGGTCTTTAATATTGAGATTCGAATAAATCAAACGAACTAACTCTGGGTAAAACTCTCCCTTAATACTCAGAAATGGTAACCACCCAAATCTTTCTATCTGATGTATATATGAAAATCGCATGGTATCAAGGAGATTAAAATCAAATTACTCGACCAGAAGTGATGATCCGGGTGGCAAACATAGTAAAAAAGCACTCCTATTATTTCGTGGAGCTGAATTCCCATAAGTTTGACTCATCAAGGATGACGGTCAAGGAAGAAGATGCTAGAGCCTTTCGTTTTCATCAATTGGATTGTGCAAGAACCTTCATTGGTGGAGGCATTTTTGATTTGTGAATAGGAGAGATGATGAAGCAGTTGTGAGAAGGAAAGGGAAGATGGGTTTGAGAGAATAGAGACGGCTTCAAAGAAATATATGGAGAGAGAGACAGTTATAAGATTGTAGAGAGATGATGAGAGAGATAATTACCAGATTTAAATTTGAAAGGTTAGAGGAATATAAAGATTTGACAGTTTTGAGAATGTACCCTAAGTCAAAATGACGTAGTTTTGGGTAAATGTGTCGATACGATTGAAAACGTATCGATACGTTTTGACGTTGGAACCAAAATCACGTCTCAAAGGTATCAATACATTTGAGGATAAACTCAAACGTGTCGATATGTTAGTTCGTATAACCATAAAATCACCGTCTTGAAGGTGTTGATACCTTGTCCAAAGGTATTGATACGTTGGTTAAAAATCCAGTACCTCTTAAACGTGTTGATATGCTAAACAAGAACTTATCGATACTTAGGAAGAGGTATCGATACGTTAAAGTAAAATCATCAAGCACATTTGAGAAAAACTCAAAAGTGTTGATATGTTCAAGGAAACGTGCCGATACTCGGGAAGGGGTATCGATATGTTATAATAAAAGGATCAAGCACGTTTGAGAAAAATTCAAATATGTCGAAACGTTTAAGAAGTATTCATCAAGCACGTTAAGAAATGAATGAAACATGTTGAATCACATACTAAAGATTTCGATAAATACAAATGTATTTAACCAATATTACTTGAACATTTTTAAATAATTTATGCTCACAAACATGTATTTCACAAAAATATGTCACTTAACAACTAACATCAAGCCTTAAAATGATCAATCAATGCTCATCATACCAAGATTATTTTTCAAGTAACAGAATCGAGTTTTATCCAATGGTTTTATAAAAATGTCTGCTAATTAATTCTCGGTATTAACATATTCAATGCATACATCATTCTTTTACACATGATCTCGAATAAAGTGATATTGAATCTCAATATGTTTAGTGCGAGAGTGATGCACGGGATTCTTAGTAAGGTTAATGGCACTAGTGTTATCACACATGATGGGAATGTTATCAAAATGCAACCTATAATCTAATAATTGATGTTTTATCCACAAGAGTTATGTACAACAACTGCTTACGGATATGTATTCAGCCTCGGTGGTAGATAAAGCAACTGAATTTTGCTTTTTACTCACCCATGTCACTAGTGCATTGCCTAAGAAATGACAAGCACCACTTGTACTTCTTCTATCAATCTTATATCCCCCAAAGTCTGCATCCGAATAACCTTTCAGATCAAATAAGCCATCCTTGGGATAAAACAATCCCAAGTTAGGTGTGCCTCTAAGACATCAAAAAATACATTTCACAGCACTTAAATGAGACTCTTTGGGGTTGGACTGAAAACGTGCACAAACACACACACTATATAAGATGTCAGGTTGAGATGTAGTAAGATAAAGTAATGAACATATCATGCCCCTATAAAGCTTAAGGTCAACACCCTTGCCCTGCTCATCTTTATCCAATGAGGTGGATGAACCCATAGGTGTATCCACGTGTTTACCATATACAAACTCGAATTTTCTCAAAATATACTTTATATATTTTGATTGAGAAATATAAATACCATCTAAGGTTTGTTTGATTTGTTCTCCCATCATATTCATTTCAAATTCGTTTCTCATTAAATTTGAAAAATCTTCACAAAGAAAATCATTTGTGCTACCGAAAAAATGTCATCAATATATACTTGCACAATAAGTATGTTATTCTCTTTGGATTTAACAAAAAGAGTTTTATCAACACTCCCTCTATCAAAATTATTTTCTAATAAAAATTTACTAAGTCTCTTGTACTAAGCTTTAGGAGCTTGTTTCAAACCATAGAAAGCTTTAGTTAATTTGAAAACATGGTTTGAAAATTTTTTATTTTCTAAACTGGGAGGTTGTTCAACATATACTTCTTCATTCAAAACACCATTTAGAAATGCACTTTTTACATCCATTTGAAAGAGTTTGAAGTTTTTAAAACAAGCAAAGGATAAGAGAATTCGGATAGCTTCTAGTCTAGCCATGGGAGCATACATTTCATCATAGTCTATCTCTTCCTCTTGGTTATAGCCTTGAGTAACAAACCTAGCTTTATTTCTAGCAATGTTACCATGCTCGTCTAGCTTGTTTCTAAACACCCACTTGGTGTCAATGATGGAATGATTTGAAGGTCTCGAACCTAAGTTCTATGCTTGGTTCTTTTGAAACTGATTTAGTTCCTCTTGCATTGCCATGATCCATTCCTCATCCTTTAAGGCATCATCAATTTTGTTTGGCTCTATATGAGACACAAATGCAAGGTTTTGTATTTTTTCTAGATTTTGAGGAAGTTCTCTAGATGCTCTTCTAGTCCTAATACCTTGAGAGGGATCACCAAATAATCAACTTTCTAGGATGATGAGATGCATACTTTCAAGCCTTTGGAAGCTCCCTAGAATGAGTGTTAATATGTTCTACATGCTCCTTATAATGATTGTCACTTAACCTCAAGTCATTCATCTTGTTCGACAATTCTACATCATCAATTTTCTCCTTAGCAAGCATTCTTATTACTTCAGGTTCTATTTCATCAAAAGTAACATGCATTGATTCCTCTACAACTTGAGTTCTTTTGTTATAAATTCTATATGCTTTACTCTTAAATGAATAACTCAGAAAAATTCTCACATCAGATTTAGGCTCTAGTTTCCCAATATTGTCTTTGGTGTTAAGGATATAACAAGTACATCCAAAGACTCTAAAGTGTTTGATTTTTTGTTTCCTTTGATACACCAACTCATAGGGTGTTTTACCTAAGAATTTTTTAATCAACACTCTATTGGAAATGTGACAAGCTGTGTTAATAGCCTTAGCCCAAAAGTATTGAGATAACTTATATTTATTTATCATGGTTCTACCCATTTCTTGCAAGGTTTTATTTTTCCTCTCGGCTACCCCATTTTGCTATGGTATTTTAGGTGCATAAAAATTGTGAGTTATTCCAAATTCACCACAAAAAGCCTCAAACTCATAGTTGACAAACTCACCACCTTGGTCACTTCTAATCTTCACTAAATGGTAACCAAGTTTATTTTGAATTCTCTTAGAGAATTTTCTAAATGCATCAAATGTATCACTTTTGTTCTCTAAGAAGAACACCTAAGTGAACCTAGAGAAGTCATCTACAATGATATATGTATAATATTGCCCACCAAGTGATGCAACTCGATTTGGACTGAAAAGATCTATATGAATGAGCTCAAGGGGTTTGGAAGTGGAAATGGCATTCTCAGGCTTAAATAAACTTCTCACTTTTTTGCCTCTTTGATATAGTCCACATGTCTTGTCCTTGGCAAACTTGAGACTGGGGAGGTCCTCTAACATGTCATGCTTAGATAATTTTCTAACGAGGTCCATGCTACAATACCCTAATCTTCTATGTCATAATAACCAAGAATCATCATACATCACTTGTAAGCATACAGAAGATTCAACAATCAATTTATTTAACTCAATCACATAGACATCTCCTATCCTATAAGCATGCAAATTTTTCTACTAGTATTATCAAAAACATCACAAGCATCTTTCAAAAATCTCACATTATAACCAATGTCATATAGTTGAGATATGCTTAGCAAATTATACTTCAATCCATCGACTAGCAACATGTCAGAAATTATGATATTTTTTACCTCAATGGTGCCAAATCCAATGACTTTGTCTCTGTTGCTGTCTCCGAAGATCACATCCTTGCCTTTCTTCTTCGAGAGATGCACAAAAAACTTTTTGTTTTCGATCATATGCCTTGAACACCCGCTGTTAAGGAACCACTTAACTTCCTTATTTAAGCTTTTTTGTTTTTGTTCCTGCAATAACAATAATCATTTATTTTGGTACCCATTTGACTTTGGGTCCATAAATGTTAGTCCTAGACTTGGGAGCAACAACATCAACTTTAGAACCCTTGGGAACCCAAATTAATTTTAGAACCTTATAAGTTTTGTTCTTTATGGAACACTTGTTGATGTGGTATCCTTTTCTACCATAATAATGGCATATAAAAAATGATTTCATTTGGCTTGATGCTTTCACAAAGTAGTTTGCATACAATTTTTGTTTCTTATTAGGTTTGTAGCCAATTCTAGCTCTATCAAAAATCATTCTTTGAGTACCTAATAATTTGTCTAATGCATCCTTTCCTAAGGTGAATTTAGCTAAGATTTGTTTGAGCTTGGTAATCTCATCATTTAGTTCCTTGTTCTTAGCCTTTTTTGTATTCATCTCTACATCATATTTGCATACATGCTCTTTTGATTTTAACAATTCATTTTCATTAGCAAGCATGCAACATCTTTGTTTATTTTCTTTGTACTTAGCACATAGTTTTTCAAAATCGCATTTTAGTTCATCATACAAATTCAACAATTCATCATGCATTAGCTCATTTTCACTATCAGAACAGATATCGTAATAATCAGAGGAGGATTTAGAAAATACCTCTTTATCCTTTTTGGTCATGAGACAGAGGTTGGCATGCTCGTTTTCTGATGTTGAAGAGCTGTCACTCTCTAATAAATCATCCCACGTCACTTTTATTGCCTTCTTCTTCTTTTAATCCTTCTTGTTCTTCCTTGAAGGACATTCCGATCTAGTGTGACTTGGCTTCTTGCACTCATAGCAAATAATCTCCCTTTCCTTTTCCTTTTCATTTTCTTTATCCTTCTTGTATTTTTCTAATTTATCTCCTTTCTGGAACTCTCTTTTTCTCTAGTTTTTCCTTTTGGTTCTATCTCTATTAAACATCCTCTTTATTCTCCTAGCCATTAGGAGAAATTCATGTTCTTCTGAGGAGTTTTCTATGCTAACATCTTCTTCTTCCTCTTTAGTGCTTTTAAGAGCTATATTCTTCTTCCCACCTTTTCTATCATCATGCTCGTTCCCGTTAACTTCCAACTCATACATCATCAAGGATCCCAACAGTTCTTTAAGGGGAAGCTTACTTAGGTCATGAGCTTCTCTTATAGCTGTCATTTTTGCTTCCCATATCTTGGACAAGCTTCTCAAGATTTTGTTCACCAAATCTATGTTGGAATATAACCTGCCAAGAGACTTTAAACTATTTGTTATGTCAGTAAAATGAGTAAATATATCTTTTATTAACTCATGACTTTTCATTTTGAAAAGCTCATAGTCATGCACAAACATGCTAATTTTAGAGTTTCTGACTCTACTAGTCCCGTCATGGGTAACTTCAAGCATGCCTCATATATCTTTAGCAGTGTCACAACCAGACACACAGTTATACTCAGACTTATCTAATGAACAATAAAGCATATTTATTGCTTTACCATTTAACTAAAATTGAGCATTCTCTTCGGAGTTCACTCAGACTTTGGTTTTAATTTTCTCTCTCTAGAGATTACATATGTGGTCATAAGAGATTTGTAACCATCCTCTATGATGGTGAGGATTTTGAAATTTAAGGTGCTTAAGAAAATTTGCATATTCTTTTTTCAATAATCATAATCAGACCCATTGAAGAAAAGTGGTCTATTTGTAGATTGACCCTCTACTATTTATGATAGTATGTTTGATGAGGATGTCATTTAAACTACTACTCACAGATTTTGAATCCTATATAAAGTGAGTTTGGCTCTGATACCAATTGAAGTCTTAAATGACAAAATCCAAGAGAGGGTGAATTGGATATTTTAAAAATTTTAAAGACAAAAATAAAATATTCGTGCAATGAGTGTAGAGTGAGAAAGTAAAACACTGAGATGCACAAAAAAATAAACACACGATTTTATAGTTATTCAACTATACGTCTACACCCACTCTTCTCGGTTGAATCCACTCACACCTAGGATCACTATCTTCTTCTTTATACGGGTCAAGTGAAACCCAAATATAACTCATTCTTTCAAGGGTGAAGGGCAATCACAAAATACAACTTTCTTTGAACGGGTGAAGTATAATCCAATTTACAAATCTTTCTTATCACGGGTGAAGAGAAACCCAAGTTTAATTCACAAAGAATTAATTAAAAAACTCTCTAAAAGAGTAGATACTCAATAAGTACGCTTTCTCTTACTAAAATTAATTACAGAGAATAAAATAGAGAGAATGATAATAAATTTTTAGAAGAATATTTTGATCTTTGATGAACTTGATTAAATGCTTCTCAACCACTATTTGATCTTCAAAAACATTCATTTTTATATCTGCAATAAGTCTGCTTCCAAAGGCTTTATTATGAGCATTAATGACGGTATTGAATGTCTCTGAACTAGCCGTTATAGACTTAATTTCTGCGAAGGTATCGATACGTGTTCTCAAGGTATCAATATATTTGAGTTGTAGGGCCCAAAGGTGTCGATATGTTTGCCAACATATCGATACAAATTAACGTAAAAATGATGAGGTCCGTCACAATCGTGCTGATCCAAGCCTCAGGGTATCGAAACGTTTGAAAAATTTCCAAGGGTATCGATACATTTGTTCAGGGTATCAACACGTTTGAGATGTTTACTTAGGGTTTTGAAACCTTGTCACATGAACGAATATTCTTCGCCTTCAATATATCGATACGTTTTTCAGGGTTATCGATACGTTTGAGTTCAAATTGAAGATATCGACACCTTTGAGCCAAGGTATCGATACTCGAACTCTAAAATGACACTGTAGCTTGAACATGTCGATACATTTAAGTGACGTATCGATACGTTTGTGCCTTGATAAGTTTTCTTGACGCTTTTGACTTCATTTTTCTCACCTACAAAATGTATAAGTCCTTTCAAAGACCAAGTGAGTTGTATTTGTCCATTAATCATTAAAATCGTCACATATATGTCTATATAAAATTACGATCATCACATATATGCATAATTTCCATTTTGGCATCATCAAAAACTAAGAACATATCAAAGGTTCAATTAAACATCAATATGCCATTAATAATATGTCATCAATCTCCTTATTAATATATCCTTTTAATGAATCAATCTCCCATTTTATATTATCATCAAAAATATCTTGGGGCCATCAGTAGAGATATACTTAATTTCTCTCGAATATAATGGAATCACCATCATATTAATTGCTCATTTAGTTCGTTTTATCTGAAACTGAAAAATGAGTGGGGTGAATATATAGAGTATGCTTTGTGAGTAAATTAAAATATTATTTCTTAAATAAAACATCTTAGTATTATAATATAATAATTAGAAAACTTTCAAAAAAATTTCATTTAAAACATTTAATGAACTTTGAAAACACGATCTATTATAAAATTATTGGGTTGTCCACATTTCTCGATGGTTATATTGAACTTGAACAACTTTGTGATCATCAGTGAGTTTTTCATGCAAATTTGAAATTAATAAGACTTTACAAAAATTAAATTTTTGGGATGGTAGAAATAAAATAAATATATGATTTAATTTGAAATTGATCTACCACTAACGTTAGTCTTGAGCAGTTACGTGGTGATATCTATAACTATTCTCAATATGACTCATAAGTGGACATAACAACATCACTCAAATCATCAATCACAATCCTTTTATATCTGTCTCACCTAGGACGTCTTTATCCAGGTCCGCTTAGACATTCTACATTACTATTCTGTAGTTACAGTAAATCCAATCTTAGTCCGCTTGATAATAATGACCTATATATATATATATATATATATATATATATTCATACATCAAACCAGTTCAATAAATTAACATGAAAGCATATGTATAAGCATCAAAGATATAAAGTTCGAAATCATTACTCAAACAGTAAAGTAATCATCACAATTTTATCAATCATAAAATTAACTTTATCATGCCCTGATTCTAAGAATTGACCACATGACAATCGTTGTGAATATAAGAAATACATCCTATTAATTAGAATATATTTCAAGAACATGCAGGGTATTAAAACTTGTTCTAAATTCATTTTCAAACATAAATAAAATAGTATTATTTTTCAAATATATTCAAATTATATGTAAATTGACATTATATTTCAATACAAATTCATTACAATAATTATTTATTTCAAAATAAATCACTACAATAAGTACTTGGCTAAGTAAAATATATGGATTCAAGTTTATTTATTATAATTTATTTATTCAGTGGACTATACTACTTGAAAATGAGTCGAGTACCTGAAAATTTTACTGAAAATTCTTATCAAATTGAATATACTTGCACATAACTACACTAACCTAAAAAAGGAGAGAGAGGAGTGAGTATTTGAAAAAATACTCAATGAGCAGATATGAAAACAAACTTATATATACAAAATCACACAAGTGAATTATTGAAAATTCTTATAATATGAGTAATCAACATTTACTCGATTTATTCATAAACAAAAGTGTGACATAAAATATAAGTTAATAATAATCAAGTAAATAATGCCTCTCGGTCTATTGGATTCTATCCACAATCAGTTGAGGTAAAAATATAATAGCATACTATATTATATGGGATTATTAGATTATATCGATCACCTACCCTATTTTATATTGTGTGATTGATCTTTACCTTTTAAATCTATTGGATCATACAGATTATCCATCCTATTTTCTACTATATGATCGATCCTCACTGTGAGCCCCGTATCTGTAACTCAAGGGCATAACTGTCATTTTATTTTTTACTGCACATGTAATTACCCCCATTTCATACTTCGTTAACATGTCAACATGGTTTTATATTTATTTTGGGGATTTAAGTTTGTTAAGATAGAGTTTTGAGATCGTGAACGTAGGGACCTCAACGTAATTAAAAGTATATTTTATTTTGAGTAGGACCCCAATGATATTTTTAAAATTTGAGAAGATTAAAATGAGATTTTCAATTTTGAAGGGTTTGATCGATCGAATAAGATGATTCGTTCGATCGATGTTTTGAGGACTCTCTAAAAAAATTTATGACATTAATTCATTCGAACGAATGAGGGAATTCATTCGATCGAAAAAGCTATTCGTTCAGTTAAAGTATTGGTTCGTTCGATCAAATTGGATCTCGTTTGACCGGCAAAATGAAAGCTCTCTGACTTCTGTAGACATTAAAGGATTCGTTCGATCGAATCGACGTAAAATAACGAAAATTACCTTCTTTTAGAAGCTTCTCCTTTGCATTACTTAAGGGCAAAATAATAATTTTACCTTTAAGTTTATAAAAAAGGGGGCTGAGGGTCAGATTTCATAATTTTTACTTCTTTCTTTCTCCCCTCTCCCTCACGCTCTCGTTCTCTCTGTTTTCTTCACCTCCCACCCATATTTCGTCAGATTTTTTTGATTTCTCTTTGCCTGTCGATCGCTCTCCATACATCTAACTCATCAAGAGCATCAATTTGATTGTAGAAGTGTGGAATTGAGAAAGAGCATCTAGGATTTCAGGAGAAAAAAATTGAGAGTTTCTGACTTCTAAGCGAAATCGAGAAAAACTGACACTACCACGAGATTCATAGCTACATTTCTAACTGATCTATATATTTTATTTCGTGTTTTAGTCAATTTTTACGAGATGGGTTTTACTGTGTATTTGTATAGATTTTGGTAGATCTATCACAAGTATTTTAGTTTTTAAGCGTTATTTGGGTTGTAATAGAGTCGAAAAAGTCGTAGGAAGTTAAAAATATAATTTTAGAGAATTTAGTTTAGTGTAAATAGTAATTAAAATTACA
The DNA here is from genome assembly GCA_035590515.1 of Trichilia minutiflora. Classification (NCBI taxonomy): domain Eukaryota; kingdom Viridiplantae; phylum Streptophyta; class Magnoliopsida; order Sapindales; family Meliaceae; genus Trichilia; species Trichilia minutiflora. The sequence goes on from JAVXUL010143804.1 coordinate 14,181, forward strand.
ATTTTGATGAGTGTGTGAGGTCCACTTATCAGAATCAAAAAAATGAGTCAACTTGTGTTAGTTTAGCCGTAATATGGGTTCTTAGTATTAATATTTAGGCATTTATGCAAGAAATGAGGGATTTGATGGATTTATTTTATTTTTCAATTTTAGAAAAACCCGGACTAACATGTATTTCGCGTATACGCATCATCTTACTCATATTAGAAATGTATATTGACATAAATTGGTATATATATATTTAGGCGATGGAGCGCAAACGAGGAATTCGTGTACCGATCCGAAGAACGAGGAGAACTAGGGAGTATATACCCTCCCTAAGCTATGAGTGGATATTTTATGCTTTTACTGTTTAAAAGAATAATTTCTGATAACTGTTTATAAATATTTGATCAATACTATTATTTTATGAATACTGTTTTGGTTTTATTTATGCTTGTTTTCATGAAAAATGGCCAGCGGCCAAGTTATTACAT
>JAVXUL010143815.1:0-14656 GCA_035590515.1 Trichilia minutiflora
CGTTCTGGTCCTAAGGAATGCTTATTAGGAATCTGTGGCGTCTGTCACAGGTGGACCCCACGGTTCGGGGTGTGACATCCACGATATGGAATTCTAGTATAATGATTTTTGTGTATGATTTATCACCTATTATCACCGATAATTATACCGTTCCCAAGGGATATACACATGACTCCCTAAATTCATATAAAGTGATATTGATAGGCCTTAATCTTAGATCCTCAATGCCTAAGGAATCTAAAGTCTCCTTAAAAATAATATCGGTGGAACTTCTTGTGTCGATTAATTTTTGGCCAACCTAAGAAGTCCCCACCATTAGTGTAACAACTAGAGCATCATCGTGTAGATAATGAACTCCACATTCATCCTCATCCGTGAACAGTATTGGGACCGAGACCACCTTTGATCTTTTTTTTTGCACGTACATTCATCACGTGTGGCTCAATATTTATGCTCGATAGAGAGTATCAAGAATAATTTTTTCGAGACTTATTTGAATTTTTATCCAATATGCGACCTCCCGTAATTACCATTGCATCATCGTGCCTTTGGGCCTGTCTTAGATTTTGGGCTTTTTCATCATTCTAAGTCACGAACTCGATCAGATAATTATTTCTGATCAAAACCTCAATCTAATTCTGCAAATCGTAACAATCATCTATCAAACGTCCGACATCTTGATGAAACTCACAGAACCTGTTCCTTGTATCCCCTGTTGGCTTGTCTTTGATCGAACGGGGATTTAACAAAAGGATTCCCCGTCTTTTTACCTCCTTTAAAATCTAAGAAAGGGGTGCATTTAGAGGAGTAAACTTTCTCTTCTCTTTTAGCTGAGCCATTTATCTCGGATCATCTCTCTGAGATAATCTTTTTTCCCTTGCATAAGGCTTTTCTCTGTGTCTGTCATTCCAGTAATATTGTAGGGCTCGATCTCTCCCACGGTTTACTTCAGAGAACTTTCTCTTGTCATTCTTCCATCTCTTATTGTCGGGCTTCTTGAACTGGTTATTATCTCTTAGAGGAATACCCACTGGCTTCTCCTCCTTCATTTTCAATATTATTTGATTCTCAACTTTAATCTTATCAAGTAATTTTCTCCGAGCAACTTCACATGTATTCACAAAGGACTTACATGTAGAGTACCAAGCCATGTCTATCCTCAGCCCCTGTCTCAATCCTTCAAATGCCAAAGGATGATGAAAGGCTCCCAAGTCGAGCACTTTCTCATCATACTTCTTGATAAAACTCCTAAGACTTTCACCATTTCTTTGTTTGAACAACAACAAGGAACTTGAAGTCTTGGTACTAAAAACTGCTCCTCTGAACTCGTTGGTAAATATATTATACAACTGTCCGAAGTCTCAAATGCTTTTCGAAGTCAAACCTATAAACCATTTCCTTGCCTGGCCTTTTAGAGTCAATGAGAATAAGCGGCACATCTGATCTTCACTCAGGCCCTGAACAAGCATTATTTCATAGAAGAAATCCATGTGTAACGATGGGTCTGTCTTCTCGAAGAACGGGATAATCTGAGGCATCTTAAACTCCCGAAGCAGAGTTTGACCCAAAAGTTTGGGGACAAAGGGTGACTTCGAGTATAACCCCGTGTGTTGGATAGATTCAGCAGGTTCGTCTCAGGGGTGCATCTTCTCGCTATTCATTTCTTCCATCAGCTTTCTTACCAAGGCCTCTACATCTTTCTCCTTGGTGCCAGTCCCCCAATCCTTCTCCTGACATGAGTATCTGTGCCTAAAAGCTCCATGTTCCTTTCTTCACCTCTGTTCCAAAATCACCCTCATATCATCAGAGGGTAAGCTAGTTTCACTCAGCTTCCCATAAATGACTTTTAGACTCTAGGATACACGTGTAGATTCACGATAATACTTCTTGTTGATATAGAAAGGCATGTTTTCATCCTTACCTCCCACCTTCCTCGGGTTAGACTCTTCAACAGCCTTATTCTTTCCCTTCTCCGCAGCTGTATATCTTTTAGCTAGGGCCTTCCTTCTTACCCCTTTGTCATTCTTTGTCATGACTTCTAGTCGGGGAGTGCTACTCTCTACAGTTTCATCTGGTACCTTTATACTCACTATACTTATTTGCATCATCTTCTTTATCTCCATCATTTTTTTGACCAGTATTTGTATCTGTTGACTCCTTTTTTGTACGTTGTTGTTCACTATCTTGAAGTAGTTGCAGTAAATAGGTCATCTAGTCAGTTTTCTCGTATGGTGTGGTCTACAAGCAAGAGCTTCACCAGTGTTAGATTTGGAGCTCTCATACTCCGAAATCTCATGTAGAGTGTTATGAGCTTCATCCGTTATAGTAGTAACATCAATGGAGTCTCCTTTCACATTCTTTCATTTTGTTAGGTGTCTTCTTGTTGGATATTCCTAAATGTTCATCATCTTTAGTATAGTTGATTTTTTTGGATTTTTGTTCAAGTTTCCCACAGACGGTGTCAAATGTTAATGCAAGAAGTTATAACTGTCTTCTTTTTTGATTCTCTGGTTCTATAAACTGCAAAACACTAAAATCTTAGGGGTAAAGCTGTTTTTCAGCGAAAACTCTCCGATACTTAAGTCAGTGAGGGTTTTGCTTATGTGTGGGAGTGAAGAGAGTGGTGAAAAATCAGAAAAAATTCGAATGTCTCTCTATTCTTTCGTGTGTCTAAATATGTCATGTGTGTGAATGAATATTTTCCCCAAAAAAGGTAGTACATACCTGACTTTATTCCCGAATTCGATTATGTTAGAATCATGAAATTCTATACCTATTGACACATGTCGTTATTTGACTAATCGTGCCCTGAAAGTTTATTGCAGGAATCACGAGACGTGGCTGTCGTAGATGCCGTACCACGTCACCTGTACCCGAGGCTTCGAGTCTTGATTCCCTGAGACTCTGAGTCCTGATGTTCATCGCGAGAATCATAGGGCATAACTATTGTAAATGTTGTACGAAGCCACATGTACCTGAGGCTCCGAGTCTTGATGTTCCTTTTGGAGAAGCGACAGACCTTCGATGACATTATATACAATAGTTGCTCGGTCGAATGCCCAAAGAGGTAGTCTTAGATAGTTGGTGCTAAAGGCTATCTCCGGTACATATTTGCTGTAAGTAATCCAAAACAGATTCTTGGATTCATGGCTTCGAATGATTCTCCCGACACGATTTTATTGTTTTTAGCATTGTAGAAAAAAGGTTTCGGAATGTCACCGTATTTAGGGATTAATAGGAGATCATGTCTGTATGATGGACTTGAACCTTTAGATTAGGTTTTAGTAAAAATATCCAAATAATAATAAAAATTATATTCTTAATAAAATAATTAAAAATAAATAAATATTAATTAAATTATTATCTATATTAATTTAAAAAATCTTTTATGTTTTCATCCCTTTCACGTGAAAGTGCCAATAGCCATCATATGTTAAGACGTCTTTAATTAAAATATATTTTTTAGTACTTAAATATATTGAAGTGAAATAAAAAATATAACTTTTTTATCTTTCTCTTTTATTTTCTACAATTAAATCCAAATTATTAAATTATTTAATAATAAAAAGTTTACTCTTAATAAAACCATTAAAAATGAATAAATATTAATTAAATTGGTATCCATATTATTTTACAAATCTTTCATGCACCTGTAATGTTTAAATTAAAACATATATTACATATAATATATTGAATTGATAAGTGAAGAAAATATATAATTAAAAAATATTTGAGAAGAAAGAGTAATTTTGTATTATTTTTGAAATCTTTTACAAAAAATTATTGATAAATATTTAAATATAAAAAATATTAAAAAATACAGAATATAAATAATCATTGATAATTTAATTTTGTTCAAAAGTTTTTTTTATTAACAAAAATATAAAAACATTATTTAATTGTATAATAAAATTATCATATTATAATATTTAATTTTTATGAATATTTGTTAGTTAAACAAGGTGCTATTACAAATCATATGGGCTAGAATTATCACCATCCAACGGATAATAGTGAAATATGTCTTCCGAAAACCCAAATTGGAACGGCCCATATTAGCAAAAGACCCAAAGTCCAAACAATATAACATTAGCTTTCGTGATAGTATTTGGTTTTGCCATATTGTAAATTTGTAACGCTTTGAGCTTAAACTCTTAAGTGGACCCTACACCGAAAACAGGGTCATGTACATCAGCTGAGGCTAACGGTGGAGCCAAACCTCAAAGCTATTCCCACTAAAAACGATGGCTGCGAGCTCAAGTTACTGGACATTTCGATCGGACAAAATGGCTCTCTCTACTTCATCTTCTTCGTTCTCTGGAAAGATTTTCCCGAGACACTAGGGATTCTCTGATGTTTGGGCTTCTATTTCCCTGAATTTTCCGGTTATCCAAAGAAGTATCTCGTGCCATGCCTGTTCTGCAGTGTCAGCTACAGCTTTCGTTGTTTGTCAAAGGTTAATGTTTGTCTTTAGTTATTAGTGTGTTTTATTTGATCTCATTTTTTGAATGTTTTTGTTCTTAATAACAAATTCAATTCGATGTGAGTTGATTGTTTCTAAATTGTTTTTTTTTTGTTTGTGTGTGTGTGTTGAATCGAATGGAAATTAGGGTTTAGACTTCTTTTAATTTGGATTGGCACGTGCATTTTGAGTGATTATTTGTTAAGACGATCTCGTTATGTCATCGTTCTTAGATATTAAGAGTTGGAAATGTTTGCGTTACTCAGCAATGGATATATTTAGGTTCTTATGTGACCATTATGTTTCTTTATTTTTACAGATTATCCGTCTGGTGAGTCTCTTTTTTTTTTTTCCTTTGATTAGTGTTCCTGGATATTTTTGGCTTGAATTATTATTTCTTCTGTAACAGTTAGGGTTTAAGATCTGAGAAATAAACGTAGGTGTTTTGTAGGTATGATTATGAGTGTCTAATAGTTATACGGAATTATTCTTGTTGAAGATTTGCAATTACATTGAAAATGATTGTAGTCATCTGTTTAAAGTACGTGCATATAAGTGCTGGTTTTACCACTTCCATTATCTAACATTTTATTCCTGGGGCAGGTGACCAAAAATTAAGCTTGGATATCTAATCTGCACATGATATTAAAAAGTGTTAAGTCTCATTTTCACTTCCTAGCTATTGCTGGTAGATTAAAAAATTTGACAGGCATGTTACATTTCACAGAATTATGGCATTTGATAAGTAATCACATGGAGGTTCTCAAATTTCCATTTTTTAAAAGTGATTCTTGTACTTTGGAATTGGGACACATAGAACTTTCTATACACAACACTAACCATGATAACCAGAACTTTCTATACACAACACTAACGATGATAACCATCATGTATAGATGTTAGATCCCTTTCTAGATTGCATATCGCTTATCAAATAGCAGGTTGAAAACCCATTTCGATTATAAACATTTCAAAGGACTGCATTCCTCATTGGAAAAGCAAATCTATTGCAACCAAAGAACTGGGAAACAATAATATAGCTAATTTTTAGTCTGTATTTTACAGCAAAAGCAGAGCTGAAGGATTCTCTGCACATAATTGATTTTGATAAAGTTACTGTATTGAAGATTTTGGACTGAGCTGTTGAAGTCAAGGCACTACTTAAGTCAGGAGATAGGTCTTTTCAGCCCTTTGAAGGGAAGAGAATATCCATGATCTTTGCAAAGCCATCCATGAGAACTCAGGTTTCATTTGAGACAGGGTTTTCCTTGTTGGGAGGCCATGCAACATATTTAGGACCTGATGGTATCCAGATGGGGAAACAAGAGGAAATGCGGAGCGTTGCTTGAGTTTTATCTCACTACAACGATATTCTTATATTCTTATGCCACGCGTCTTTGGTCATCAGGTATGCTGGTGAGTTTCTTATGTCACGGCTGGTGTTGTTTATATACACGTGCAAAAGAATGAAACAAGTTTGGAAAAGAAGTCAATGTGTATTGTCGTCTTACAATTGCTTGTGAACTTTCTTATTTTTATTTTTTTTCTTATGATCCTCTTGTCCTAGACATCCCATGTCAATTCCTAGACATAATATCCCGATATTTATTATTAGCTTGCTTGGCAAAGATCTATGGTCCTCACAACTTTGGGTTTCAATGTGAATGTGTTGCCTTCCAAGGCATAGCAGGTATCTTTTGCCAAGCTTTGATACATCAGGGTTCTGATGTCTAGTGTTTATTACATTTTAACTTTGGAGTTTGTCTTAGAGCATGATCAGTTATATTCGCAGTAATGTTGCCTGTTCCGTTTTTGGACATTCTTTATTTGGCTAAATATGCAAGTGTACCTGTTATCAATGGCTTAACAGATTACAACCATCCTTGCCAAATAATGGCTGATACCCTCACCACACATTGGCCAATTGGAAGGAACCAAGGTTAGCCTATTGTTCAGCTGGTTTCATGTTACTCCAATTGGGATTAAATATTTGTTTGCACATATCCAAGTCTTACTGTTTTGATAGCCAGTGCGAAATTCAGGTTGTCTATGTTGGAGATGGAAATAACATTGTGCACTCTTGGCTGCTGATGGCATCAGTTATTCCTTTCCACTTTCTTTGTGCCTGTCCAAAAGGTTTTGAACCAGATAAAGAAACAGTTGAGGCGGCACAGCAGGCTGGAATTAGCAAGATTGAGATTACAAATGATCCAAAAGAAGCTGTTCAAGGTGCTGATGTTGTGTACTCAGATGTGTGGGCGAGCATGGGGCAAAATGAAGAGGCTGCATATCGCCATCAAGCATTTCGAGGATTTCAGGTAATTTTTTAGGACAGCTTACTCTATCTATATGTTGATTACAAAAATAATGTATATATCCGTTGAAAATACCTGTTACCCTTTACCTAATTGTTGCAAGATCTGTTATTTGGAAACATGGTTGTCCGTTGAAGTTAAAGTGGTCAATTTATTTAATGCAATTGTATGTGGGTTGATGAAGCTCTCATGAAGTTAGCAGGGCCTAAAGCTTATTTCATGCATTTTTTGCCAGCTGAAAGGGGAGATGAGGTGACTGACGGTGTTATTGAAACTCCAAATTCTATTGTCTTCCCACAAGCTGAGAATCATATGCATGCACAGAATGCTATAATGCTTTATCTGCTTGGGGTTTAGATATGTCAGACGTTCGTGTTCTTCAGACTAGTGCCTCCACACGAAAACTGTTGGGTTACAATCATTTAAGTCGTTCTAAATTTACAGTTCCATGTTCACCTAGAGCAGGTGTAAAATTTTGGTTGATTGAGTCTGTAATTTACTGTGTTTTTACTTCGTCCAGTTTTTAAGGACGCAGGCATTTTTGTTGAACCTGAATCATGACAGTATTTTCCATGATTCAGCCTTTAGATGGCATCGTTATCGAAGTAGCTGAACAGTTCACTAAGTCGGAGACTATTTAAACAATGGCTACAGCTTGTTTCCTACTTGTGAGCAGAATAAAATGTAAAGATTCTTCGACTATAGAAAATAAATTGTTAAAAGGAAAATTGTCTAGCTACGACTGCCTGAAAAGAATGGTGGAAGCTTTGTTTCCTGCGTATAATAAATTACGTAATTTTGACCGTCAGAAAATGCTACGGAGTGGGAGATTTGTCTATCTTTCCTCTGCATTAAACTTGTTCCAAGCCTCCTGTAGTCAACAGAATAAAAAGATTACGTAACAGAAAAAAAAAAAAAAAAAATTAGGGCTCATGCTGGCTAAACAATGCTTTAGGACGGAGTAATACAGAAGAGGAGTGAGCCTCTTAATACGTGTAGAAGTGACGGCCCAAATAAACTCGTGGCCTAAGGGTTGTAAACCCAATTATCCTGCATTATATGAAACGTTCGTAAAAAAGTTATAACTTATGGGGTCCAGTACGCGCTCATATCATTTCTACATTTATTTTTTATGAGACATCTTGTTCCCTTATATATCGATTAATGCCGCTACATTATTATTAAAAAGTTGGATTGCGACGCACCTTGAGAAGCTCAAAAACCTTCTCACATGTATATTTCTGTTGTATACTTGCACCTCGTTGCTGTAACTTGTCAGGATGAACAAAAAGAGTAGCCTTCCTGTAAGCTTTCTTTACAGCGGCGGGTGCAATAAGATCTGTCAGAGGAATTGGTTGCCAACCACTATCAGGCCCAAGAATCTGCAAGTGAAAGACAAGCAGGTCAAGTCCCTAGTCAATCTGGCGTCCAGATTATCTGCATCTTATGCTAAAACTTGAAATGCATCATCATGATTGAAAACCATGAAGAAACATTCCTAGAACGCTTGCACATACATATTGAAGGGTTGAAAGCAATGGGCGCAAGTTTCCAGCCTTCCCATTCGACCACCTTTTGATTTCAGCGTCTAAAGCTCCTGCTAATCTCTGTCATTATAACAGAGTAAGAACAGTAAGAAAAATATTTCAAGCCCTGTAATTAATTAAGAAATTGCAAAAATTTCTAGAAGCATATTTGATTAGATAATTACATTTCTCTCTGCTTGTTCTTTCCGAGCAAGCTGATCTCGCAAGTTCTTCTCTGCAAGGGCTTTTGCCTGAAAAGACCATAATGTATGAAACAATATCTACACAAGTCAAAAAGTTCATATCGTGTCATGACAATATCAAGAGGCGTACCGCGCGCTCTGCTATCCGTTGATGACTCTCTAATCTAGCTTTGCACATTTGAATCGATTCACCACCATTAACTGCTGCAGATTTATTGGTGGAACGAGGAATTACATGAAGCACCAGAGTGAGAAAGTCCCAATTAAGGAGCAAGTAAAGTGTCTATTCTCCTAGGTAAAACAACAATGTTATTAGATGCTATAATGAACACTTAACAGTATTGCATACCTTCGTGACTAGAAGAATTAGGATATCCTGAATCCTGCAGGAAATTTCATTAATTGTTAATTTTGCCATGCTACTATACATGGGAAGAGTGGTGGGGAACAAAGTGTGGAAAACTCACATTTGAAGCAGAGCTGTGCGTTATTCCATTTTCGCTTAAAGCACTGGAGGATTTTACAGCCTGATTTCTTCTCTGTAAGGTAGATTTCATGGACATTGCTTTTTCTAGGGCACGCACCTTGGCCTCTGCAGTTGCTCTCTCCACAGCAGCACGCTCAACTTTCAGTCTCGCTTCCATAGAAATCTTGTCTGTTGCTGGCTTGTTGCTCACCTCTGCAGTGGCCATTGCCCTTTGACGTGCTTCTGCATTTGCTTTCATCGCAGCAACCCTTTCTGCTCTTTCTCGAGCTTCAGTAAAGGCCCTTTCACGAGCTTCACAAATTGCTCGTTCAACAGCTATTCTCTCCTTTTCTCTTTCCCTTTCCTTCTCTTTTGCTTCATCTAATTTTCTCTCCTGGACCCTCTGTAGCTCTACTTCTCTCTGCATAGTACATTCGGCTTCCCTCACAACTGTTTTAAGGATTTCAGAATGATCCTCCTTGTGTTCTGTGCTTTGATTTGTTTTGACCTTGTCCACCATATCTTTGGATTCCTCTTTGCCCCTTTGAGTTGCTTCCACATTCTCTCCATTGTAAATCCACTTCTCTTCAAGGGAAAATTCAGAATTACTCGCAAGTTCTCCTTGTTTCATTGCCTCCTCAACCTCCTCCAAGTTTTCTTCTAGAGTTGCTTCCCCATTTTCTCCATTGTCAATCCAACTCTCCTCATGGGGAAATTGAGAATTACTCTCTTCTCCCTGTATCATTGCCTCCTCAACCTCCTCAAAGTTTTCTTCTGATTCAGAAGTCAATTCTTCTATACAATTTCCAGCATTACAGAACATATCAAATTCCTTCTTGTGTTGATCACTTGACATTTTCCATACATCCATGTCAGAAACTCCTTTATTTAACCCATGATGTTCAGATGCATGGGCAATAGTAGTTTTCACTTGTTTCTGAATCTCGTTGTGTAGCTCAAGGACCTGAGCTAAGCCAGCTATTTCAACTTCAAGTATTCTTTTTTCTTCCTGGTCATTTTCCAAATCAACTACATTTGACTCTCTTTCCATTTCTTTGCATTTAGATGAAGCTCGAGATACTTCTGTAAGCCTCCCATTCTCTTCATATGTGAGAGCTGCCAAATATGGATCATTTTCATCATGTACAGGGGTTTCCAGAGTCTTATTTAGAAACTCGGTTTTATCCTGTGTACATACATCATTAGCTACCTCATGACTGTTCTTGAAGTGCTCACAAGCCTCTTGAGATATTATCATCTTCTCATCTTCCTTTCTGTCATTGATCTCTCTTTGTGTTTCTTCAGTTTCCCCCAATTCAGGGATCTCTTCTAGTCTCTTGTCATTTTCATCAGCCTCTATAAGCTTCCTTTTGGCTCCCAACTCAACATCGTCTTCTAATTTATTCCCACCCTTTTCCTCATCATGGAAACCATTAATTGTCACCTCAACAATTTCCTGCTCCTGAACTTTATCATATGCATTCTCAGCATCTTCTCCTCCAAGGACATCCCCTTCATTTTCTTCCATCTTGCAAGATTCCTTTTGTTGTTCCAACTTGCAAAATTCCTTTTGTTGTTCCTCAAATTCTACCTTCTCACACGTTGCTTCATCTCTTTTACCATTTTCTTTAGTATCAAAAACCTCTTCCAGTGCTGCCTCATTTTCTTCTCTCTCAGGAAAATCTTCAGCTCTAATATCGGTTTCTTTTTGTTCAAGTACCTCCTTTTGTTTCTTCTCATGTTCCAACCATGCCTGCTCTTCTTTTAGTATCCTCATCTTTGTATGTTCATTGTCCTTCAGTTGCATTACCAGGTTATTTCCAGTCAAATCCCACAGCCTTCTCTGTTTCTTTTCATGCGCTTCTACCGTGTGGGATGTTTCAAACATCACCTCTTTCCCTTCCTCCAGCCCAGATACCATTGATTTCTTTCCAAATTGTTCCTGATCATGAGCCCCATGACCTAACTTTGTTTCACTCACATCTTCCTTTAACTCACAAGCTCCTTGTACTACTCCATTCAACGTCCTTTCAGTCTCCTGTTTGTGAGCCTCTCCAAAAGCTTTTAGTTTCTTACCAGTTTTTTCAGATTTTTCAAACATTTTCATATTAAAAAATCTTTCTTTCAGGTCAAAATCATTTACTGATTGCACCAATTTCCTCACAATGCCTCCCCAATTTTCTGCTTTCAAATCCGTCATTTCTTCTTGCCCTTGATCCCTTATGGTTGAATTGTTGTTGTTCCCATGTGTTCCATATGAAGCTTCTTTGGAAAATAGTTGGCCATCCCTTTCTCTGAAGTCTGTGGCTACTTTGCCTGCTCTCATTGCATTGTGCATTTCTTTAGCAAAAACTTGCATTGGAGCATCACCTTTTCTACACTGCTGCCACTCCTCCTCTCTGAATTTGTTTGTTTGATCTGTAATTTTACCTTCTCTTCTTTTCTCAACCTTTGGGCCATCATTGAATCCTACTTTCACACGATTTTGAAGACCATGTTTTTTCCTTTCCATTATTTGTTTTGCTATTTTTATCTTAGCCTGGGCGTCCTCTATTGCCTTTTTCAGTGCAGAAGCAGAGGCAGCAGCAACTGAATTTGTGTCTATTTCCTCATCAAAATAAGGTGGTGAATAAACACCAGTAGCATCTTCAGGAGAATGACTACTGGAAATGCCAGTCTTTGAACCCATTGAAGTCTTAGAATCGCCTTTATTATTACCCAAGTCATCTGATTGACACGGCGGTGGTGGTATTTTTGAATGGTGAGAATTAAGGCCAATTTCAAATGCATCAAAAAACACATCATTTGAACTGGATCTACTGTGATTGAATTTATTTTGAATTTTTGCACCATCCCTAGAAGCTTGTTTGCTACAACCAGCAGGTGAGTGGACTGATAAAGCGTTCCTGCTATCTTTGCCTTCCATTATCTCCCCACTGAAATTAGCCTTAAGATCAATACCATTTAAAGCTGACGATAATGGCTTTTCACTTTCTGTATTCTTTGAGGAAGCAGATTCATCGATTAAACAAGTATATCCTGGAACAGCATGTACACGAGTTACATGAGTTGGCCCATCTGTCCAATTTTTTCTTTCTTGATTGGCTTTATGGTAAGACATTTTGGACTGCTTCACACCATCAAATGATTGAAAAGAGGCATCATGTGACGAAACATGATTTTCCACCGATAAGTTATTTGATCCAGAGCCTAGCTCAGACGGCGTCCTATAGGACATCAAATTGAAAGAGAAAGGCACATTAATTTAGAGTTCGTGTATCTATAATATCTGCTTCGGAGCAATCACTTTCCTACCAAGTATCAAACTACCTACTGCCTTTTCACCACTAAAACCTAGAGTTCTTGTCAAGATTTCAAGTCAAAGTTCATGCCCCACGAAGCACAAAACGTTTTCAAGTTCTCATCTTTACGAAAAAGAGGCAATATTTCTTCATCGTTTTAACTTTAAGAAAATATTTTCATTTTTAACCCAACTAAATAACTCATCAGAAGAGTTTTCCATCATCAAAAAGCCTCTAAAGGAAAATATATATATATATATATATGCACACTTCCAATTACCAAACACGCCCTTTACACTAATTACATAATCAACCGGTAAAATCACAGAACAAAGACATATAAGGCAAATGGAAGTTACTAACTTACCGAGCTTCTTTGATGTCTCTTTTCTTTGATTTAACGGAAATCTCCTCGTGCGAAACCGCAAAATCAAACTCTCCAAAACCACCAAAAATCTCTGAGTAATCAAGTTCTGAGCTGTTAACGTCAAATGAAATCTTTCTTTCATTCAGCTCAGGAACATCAAGAACCGGAATCGAAGAACTAGTAGCACCATTGAATATCTCGCCGAAATCTTCTTCCACACGAGAGCCAACCTTCGTTGGACCGCTAAAAACGCCGTCGTATATGGTCGTCCCACTGAAGCTACGTCCATTCATTAATTTCCTTGAGAAAGGAGCAGAGGAAACTTTCTGATACTCCATCTTATATTTTTTTTCCTTTTATTTTGGTTAATTTTCTTCTTCTTCTTCTTCTCTTTAAACGTGTTCCGCTCTGCAGAGTCAAGAGACGGCGAGAAGAAAAAGAAGAAAAAGATCGAGAAAATGAGAAGCAGAGGAGAAAATGAAGATAACAAAATTTGGAGCTTTATTTCACAATATTGATGTCAGTGTACGGTACTTTGAGAGGAAGTTGCAGAACGGCGGATTATTTACGTTGACGCTATTGGTAAAAGATCGGCCGATGATTGACTAGCTGACCGAGAATCGGTGACCGAGAATGAGATATGAGATTGGCTCTCACCGTTATCGAAAAAAAAATTTGGCTTCTCTGTTGTCGTTTGCACAAGTGCTTCATAAAATTCCAGTCAGAGGGAGTAAATGGGTCGCTCCCACTTTATATAATATGTATAAATAAAATTTTTATAAATTAATATATTGAGTCGGATTGAATTCGATAAAAAAAAATAAAATAAAAATTTTATATGATTTATAGAGTACGAATTAAAAGTAGCGTCTTCTATCGCATCTGTAAATGAATTCATGAATCAAAATATTATTTTAATTATATATTTATATTTAGATATTTTATTAAAATTTAGTTCACAGGTCTACATTCATCTTTAAATTTTTATTCAGATTCATCGTATAAATATATTATTTTTGAGTAGACCCTTTAATACGATATCGTCTTCATAAATTGATTATATCATATAGAAGATAATGAGATCGTCTCGGGTACTATATCCAAGATTACTGATTAGAAGACCTCTTTTAAGTTATTTACGGTTGATTTGCACTCGGACAAAAGATCTTCAATTATAAGTCTTCCGACCTCAGGCTCGAAGGGTCGGACTAACATAACCTATATAAAATAATAGGGGCTCGCGAGTGTCCGAGGTATACAGGCCTCCACAACACTATATTCTGATTTCAACAAAACCATAGTCCACTATATAAGGGTCTCCCAAGAATTAAGAGACTTCATTCTTGGGAAAACTGAAAGCTTCACTCGGAGAAACGTACACTCAGGATCTCGGGGTTGACATGACGAATAACAGTATCACAGTTTCTCATACCCCTAACTTTTGCAGCAGATTGTCTTGAGCACGTCAGCCATACAACAATTAGTATTCAAAGGTACGAACTCCTAGGTTTTCAATATACAGTATTCAAAAATCAAGGGAGATACATTTTATGACATTCAAACAGATTCTAAGACATTCAATTCTGTCACTTTACATTTATTTTTACATATTTCAGAAAAGAACGTTATATGCTTGCTAGGATTTTTCATAAAATCCAATTTTTTAGGGTACCGGTCCGAATCCAGAATTAGGTACCCGAAAAATAGGATTCCGATTTAATTAGGATCAGGATCAGGTCCAAAAATTTAGATCTGATTTAATTAGGATCAGGATCAAGTCTTAGCAAATAGGGTACCGGTTTTAAACAGGTACTCGATTTTTATTAATAATTTATTTTAAAATTTTAATAATAATAATAATTATTATATATATTTTTAAATTTAATTAAATTATAAGAATATCTTGTAGAATGATAGTTTTAGAGAATATATATATGAAAAAATATATATATCTTTGTTCTTATTTAATATAATTTTGATTATTTTAAATAAGAATAACTGATTTTTATTCTATA
>JAVXUL010143826.1:0-14654 GCA_035590515.1 Trichilia minutiflora
TAGTAGAAAGCCAAATTTGAATCACTTATGTATTTGGGACTGTCTTGAAGAAGTAAAGATTTATGATCCACTACAAAAAAAAAAAAATGATTCAAAGACTGTTCGTTGTTATTTTGTGGGTTATACGAGTTACTCTAGAGGTTATATATTTTATTATCCTACTCGTGATACCAAAATGATTGAGTGTTTAGTAGTCAAGTTTCTAGAATTAGATGTAATTGATATAAATCATTTTTAATCTGGGGAACAAGAAGAACCAAGAGATATTGCTATTATACCTATAATCTGGTTACTTTCCGTGGAGAAGAAAACGATAATGCATGATAAATTCAACAGACAGTACCACTTGCTGTTAAAAAAGGGATACAGGCAAATATGTAAATTAAAGAAGAGATTACAAAAATTGCAGAAGTTTATGAAATTCCTCTTAAAAGATCACAGAGAGTAAAAAGATCAGCATTTTTGATGATTATTATGTTTATCTTAATGAGACAAATTTTGATATTAGTCAGGATTTATATCTAATGACTTGTAATGAAGCGATTAATGATCATAATTTTGATAAGTAATTGAATACTATGAGAGATGAAATACAGTCTATGTTAAATAATAGAGTTTAAGAAGTGATTGAGTTACCTGAAAAGTTTAAGTTGATAGGTTATAAATGGATTTACAAGATTAAAAAGGACAACAAGGGAAATGGTATAAAATTTAAAGTTAGGTTAGTGACAAAATACTTCACACAAAGAGAAGGTTTTAATTTTACATAAACCTTTTCACCAGCTGCTAAGGATTATTTTGAAATTATCATGGCATTAGTTGCTTATTATGACTTGGAATTTCATCAAATGAATGTCAAGATAACTTTTTTCAATGGTGAATTGAGTAAAAAAGTTTATATGATTAACCTGAAAGATTTAAAGAGAGTGGTAAGGAATATTTGGTCTGCAAGTTAAAGAAGCCGATCTATGATCTAAAGCAAGCTTTCGTCGGTGGTACTTGAAATTTGACAGGAAGGTCACTTCTTTTGGCTTTGTGAAAAATAAGGTTGACTAATACATTTATATGAAGATTAGTGTGAGTAAGTTTATTTTTCTTATTTTTTATACGAACAACATTTTACTTGTGAGCAATGATGTAGGTTTGCTTAATAAGACAAAGTAATTTTTTATCATAAATTTTGACATAAAAGATCTTGAAGAGGCTTCTTCTACCTTGGGTATTGAGATTTATCGTAATAGATCTCGTAGAGTTCTTAGATTATTCCAAAAAACTTATATAGATTGAGCATTAAAGAGACTTAATATGCTGGCATGCAAACTTGAAAAGGTGCATACTGTGAAAGGAGACAGGTTTAACAAAAATTAGTATCCCAATAATGATCTTGAAAGGGATGTAATGAAAAATATTTCATATGCGTTTGTAGTTGATAGTCTCATATATGCACAAGTTTGTATTGGATTAGACATAATTTTTGTTGTGAGTGTTTTTGTCTGATATATGTCAAATCCTAGACATAATTATTGGATTACAGTCGAGAAAGTGATGAGATATTTACAAGGTACAAAGGATTTCATGTTGATGTATAAAAGGATTGATACTCTCGAATCAGTTGGTATTCTAATACAGATTTTAGTGGATATTTAGATGGCCTAAAGTCTATTTCAGGTTATATTTTTATGTTTGTAGGATGAGCCATTTCTTGAAAACGTATAGAGCAAACTCTAATAACTTCCTCAACTATGTATGTAGAGTTTATTGCTTGTTATAGAGCATTTACTCATGTTGTTTGGTTCAAAAATTTGATTTTAGAAATTCAAGTGATTGATTCGTTCTCTAGACCTATGAAAATTTATTGTGATAATAGTGTTATTGTATTCTATTTTAAGAATAACAAGATTAATAGTGAATCAAAATACATAAAGATCAAGTACTTGACAGTCAAAGATTTAATGAAAAAGAGAGATGTTATGATAGAAAATATTTAGATAGACTCCATGTTAGTTAATTCTTTAATCAAAGGTCTAAGACCCATAACTTTTGAGCAATATGTTGTAAATATAGATATATAGAAATTTGACAATACTTTGATTTAGTGAGAGTCTGACATTATATATGTTTTTAGATATTTATAACCAAGTGCATATTATTATCATATAGTTGTTTATTATGTTATTTTGATAATCATCATATTATATTTATTATTCAATATATCAGTTGAGATGTATTATAAATATCAGGTGTGACAATTATATTTAATATGTCTATCATTATCATATAAAGTCTTGAGATTAAGTAAATAGTAGTTGAGAATATAGATTTATGAAGCTAATAATTATATTAGATATATTTATTGATATTATATAAAATCTTAAGAATAAAGTTATATCAGTCATAAACATATAGACTCGTTGGAGTATGATAGTTTTTTAGGTTTAATGTTGGAGTAAATAGAAAATTATAATGAAAATCGATAAGGTAATGATGGATTTTCTTATGATCATATTTAAACATCATATCTTATTATACTACTAGTCTCAGGATTCATTTTTATTTAATTGATAATATTTTTGATTTTGAATTGATTATGTGTCAATAATAAAATGTATTAATCGTCATAATCTAATATTAAAAATTAAATTAGATCGGATTGTTTTAAAACATTGAACTCACTATTATTATTATTTTCAATGTGATCATATAAAGATATTTTATTTGTTATTAGTCTGAGAGCCTTTTTCATGTAAATACAATTATTTTTTTAAAATTAATTAATATAATCAAAATAAGAGAATATTAAATATTTGTGAGTTTATATTAATTATTTTATTATAATTTTATTAAAATGAACTAATGGAATAGTTATTAAATATATGAATCTAATACATGTGATTTAAAATAAATTTGATTTGATGTTTTTAATAGGCTAATGAGATAGTTATTATAAGTTAGTAAGTTATGTTAAATTCTTTGATAAAAAAACCCTAATAAAATCAATTAAAATCGTTTTTTTTTCTAGTTTTATATAAAGAATATAGAGGTTACATAAAATTTTAGATTAACTTTAGGCTATGTTATATGTAAAGAATAGAAAAAAAAAAGATATAATTTTAATATAAAGTATTCATCACACAAATAGATACACATCTCATTTAAATCTTTATATTCTACTTTTATACATAGATCTGAGTGATTTATATATTACATCCTCAACAATGGTGAATTGATAGGTCTTTTCCTTGCTCAAATCATCGGTAGATTTCCTCCATGAACGATTTACTGGACTATAAGACGCATAATATAAAGTCTCCTTGATGTTATTGTATTTGTACAACTCATCTTTTGACTGAATGTTCTGATTCAAACCCCAGTTCACACTAATCCTGTCCTCCCCCGCTTTTAAAACTGTGAAAGGAAGATAATAAAATCAGGTAAAATAGTTATTGAGCTAAGATATGCATGAGCCCAATTTAATTTGTGATTTGAGACAAAATTTCCTTCTTAAATTTTCTCTAATTACTTCTTTCAACTACTTAAATAACAAGTCGAAGGTATTTTTCCTTGTGAAGGTTTATCCCTTTGTACCTTGTTGCACACCAAGAATTACTGATCACCCTTTTTAGAAGAAAATTTTCTACTAAATCTAACAGAATTTATAAGGGTTTTTAAAGTAATATAACATATTTTTATAAATACTGAAATTATTGGCACATATAAAGTCTTTTCAGACTTGTGGAGTGATTATTACCTTGTGCTTCTTGGGGAGCAGTGATCACAAAAGTTGAAGGAAGGGAACAGAACATTACATCACTGTAGCAAGATTCTGCTAAGCAGAGGGGGAGTGAGGTTACAAAGAGGCGCTACCCCAACAAATTCTAACGAAAAAAAACGAAGGGGAAATTTGCCGATGTTTATGCTCTTTGAAGATGGAATAAGATGAGGTGGTTGGTCACGCATTGGCTACAGCCGCAGTTTTTACCGCTATTGGTAGTTGGTACCATTCGTCAAAAAGTCTGGACAGACAAACATCTAAAAACTTTGGAATAGATGCTGTAGGCCTATTAACCGATCCAACAGGTCCTAGCAGTAGTAGACTTTATCCCATTGCTCTTTAGACCGTATTTGTTGCCGCATGGCTAACTAACATAATTTGTTTTTGATAATTATATTAATATTATATTTTTATGAACTAATAATAATATATTGTGTTAATTTATATATATATATTTTTTAATATTTTAACACCATTCTTTTTAAAATGTGTGTTTGAAATATCTACTATTTGTAGGTAACTCTTTTTACTGTTTAACTCCTATATTGAGTTGAATTTTTTCAAAAAAAAAGAAAGAAAATAAACAATAAATTAATATTTCAGTATTTTATTATTATTTTTATAATAATAAAAAAATTCATAAAACAATAGTGATATAAAATTATCATATTAATTTTATAAAAATTTTATATTTTTAAAATTATTATTTTTACAATTGAATTACTTAATTTTTCTATGTAAAATATTCACAAGAGAATTTGATTTGTGACATCCAACATCATTACAATAAGTGTGATTTAATATATGAAATATTAACTTGGTGGTTATCCTTTTATTTAGGTTCTAAAATTAGTATTTAATTTTGAAATTTCCTGAGATTGCATTACATTTACATTGCATTGAGGTTGACCATGAAATTAAAAACAGAAATAACATGATATTTTTATAAAAATATAAAATAAAAAAGATAACTAGTAACTAATTTGACTAATCTATGATTAAGGTTTGACTAACTTATTATAAAAGATTTCAACCTACTTATCTATTTTCAAATAAAAATTAAATAATATATAGTTTTTAATATTAATGCAAAACAACAACCAACATATAGTCTTATCATAATTATTATTGAAAATAGGAAAATAAAATTATTTCTGTTTTTTTTTAATCTAGACAAATCTAAATAACACAATATTGTCAATATACTTATTAAATAACTTATTTATTCTTTATATATTATTTTTTTAATTCGAATTAAAATATTGCAATAAAGAGTGGGCTCTTGAACTTATAAGAGCTAGATGCAATCAAAATCAAACGGTGAGTATCTGATCATTTTCCTGCCCAGCAGGCTCCTACATGATAGATTCCAAGAGCAACCTGACCGTTGGATGCTAATTAGCAGCAATGCAATGTGGCCGTAGTCACAGTTGCACGTTCCAAATCCCACGAGGCAGGAACTATCATCTATCTTATTGCGGCGTGACACTCAATCTCCCTGTCAGCGCGTGATCATCTGACTGCCAACACATAAACATTAACTTACACTCCCCCCTCCCCTCTTTACCAATCTAACAAAATCGCTTTAACTGGTATTTCTCTAAAATTGTTGCTTCATTGCATTTCGTCATAAAAAGGAAGTTTTGAAAAGGAAAAAGGAAAATTTCCTTCGAAACTCGCACACAACAATAACCGTTAAGTCATCTTCGCATGTTCTCGGCTCCATCAACGGAGCCCCAGCTCAAGATAAACCAAATCATTTTAATTTCCCCAATCAGATCTCCTCATTTTCGTTTCAGATCCTTAAAATGTCCAAAACATGGGGTAACATCGGCGCATGGGCAGCCGAGGCAGAGCGCGCTGAAGCCGAGGAGCGGGAAGCCGCAGCCTCAGCTGCCGCTGGTGGACCTACAACGGCCGAGTCTCAGAGCTACCCCAGCCTGAAAGAAGCCGTTAGCACAAAGCCGAAGAAGAAGAAAATGACTCTCTCAGAATTTTCAGAATTTACCATGGGGGCCTACTCCTCCTCCGGTGCCATTGATTCCCCCAACAACCGCCTGACACCCGACGAGATGCTCCGCCTACCCACGGCTCCCAGAGAACGCTCCGCCGAGGAAATGCAGCACAATCGTTTCGGAGGCGGCTTCTCGTCGTATGGACGGCCAGCGAGAGCTATGCGCGACCGCGACGACTCCTGGGAAAGCGCTAATAGACGATCGTATGGTAGATTCGACGACGAACAGCCACAACGCAGGGCCCCTCCTCCTAGGGTTTCGGAATTCGACCAACCATCGAGAGCCGATAACGTAGATAACTGGGCAATAGCTAAGAAATCCATGCAACCAGTACAATCTCATGATTCCAGCCGTCAAAATCGTTATGGAGGTTTAGGTTCGGGTGGTGGTTTTTCACGTGCAGATCAAGTTGATAACTGGACAGCTGGAAAGAAACCAATTCCGACCAGATCCTCTACATTCGGTTCCGGATTTCACAGTTCGGGTCCGGAACCTGATCGTTGGACTCGAGGTGCTGGCGGGTTTCGCGATGAACGTTCCAGATTGAATTTGGATCCACCAAAGCAGGCTTTGGGGGATAATAACACAGCAGTGGTGAAAACGAATAGGCCCAATCCCTTTGGAGCAGCAAGGCCGAGAGAGGAGGTGTTGGCAGAGAAGGGATTGGATTGGAAGAAGCTGGAAATGGAGATGGAGGCAAAGAAAGTGACCACAAGTAGGCCAACAAGCTCCCATTCGAGCAGGCCATCAAGTGCCCAGTCAAGCAGGTCGGAGAGTCAGGGATTGCAGGGATTAGAGAATGTGGTCAAGCCCAGTAGGCCAAAGGTGAATCCATTTGGAGATGCTAAACCAAGGGAAGTTTTGTTGGAGGAACGAGGTCAGGATTGGCGAAAGACTGATCTTGAATTGGAGCATCGCCGGGTTGAAAGGTCTGAGTTTTATTGGCATTATCTTTTTGTCCATCGCATTAAATTAACTGCATTGCTATATTAGCTTGGGTATTAATGTGTGTCAATGAATGTTGTTAGTTGAAGTTGTTTGATTATAATTTGGTTTTTATTTTCTTGGTGTGTTTTTTATCAATGTGTTGATGTTAGTATGACCAGAGTATCTAGTCTGTGGTGTGTTGGTATCACTTTGGAATTTGACAATGAATTATTGTGGAGGATGACAAATCATTAATATTTTGAAGTTGTTTTAACCCTGAGAATTGTGATCTAATTCAGTGAAGTTTTTCCTAGTTAGCTGTATCTTCAGGTATATATACGATTGATAACCTTGCTTGTTGGACAGTTATTGCTTTGGTGATGTAATATTTTCTAAGATTTCATCTGCTAAACCATTTCTTGAAATAGCTGATGTTTGTCACATTGAATGCACTTTGAGCTGGTTCAATTGGTTTTATCTGGAATAAGTTCTTGAAGACTGAGGTTATGTAGAGCATATGTTCAAAACTGTTAGTAGCTTTTCCGCACTGCACATACTATTGTTTTTTTATCTCTTTTACACTAGAAAATATGACGTCATAGTAGCTGATACTCTTTGAACCAGATTTATTTGTGCTTTCTCACTTCAAAGTATATGACCCCCAGAAAGCATTTCATGCTTCTGGAGTTTGCAATTGAAGTTAGTATGGAAATTTTACTGGTATCATACACGAGCTCTCTCTAGCTCCATGAAGCTCTGTTCCTTAAACTAGACATAACGTCTGGTGATTGCCGTTGTTAAAAGTAAAGCAGTATTAATAATTATTATCTAAAAGGTGCATGTAAAGTAGTTCATCTGGCTATCTTTCCTTTGTAGTTGTAAGTATTTTCATTTTCTTGCTTTTCTGAGTAAAAATTTATTTATAGTTGAAATGTATTGCTGTTTGACATTATAAGTTAAGCGCAGTTTCAATGTTAGTGCGTAATATTGATTATGAATTAAGTGGTTTCTGAAATTTTTATCCTTTGGTAGCTTACATATTACTTTTCCTTTTGAAGGTTTTTGTGGATTAAAGTTAATTAGAGATCATATTCAATTGGATTAAAATTATTCAAGCACATTTATTCTTTTAAACACTTATATGAATCAATTCATTTATGCGTAAATGTTTTGGATTGAATTTATATTTGAACAATTTGATTTCTTTTTTTTTTCCCCTCATTAGTTGTAATTGTTTGTTTTGAAAACAATATTAAAGCTTAATGAAGAGCTTCATGTGAGAGAATGATTAATTAATTTCATGGGAAATGTTTTGATTAATTTTTTTATTTGAAATAAATAAATCTTTTATTTAACTTATGAACTTTGTATCCAAACAAATAGGGATAGATGGATGGAGTTCGAATTAATGTTGATTCAAATGATTTTGATCCGTCATGAAATATTGAATGGAGAGGAAAAAGATGATGAAGCGCAGCATTAAGAGCACTTTAATTAAATTGATAATGTTTTTTGATTAATGTTTGTTCAATAAATTGAATTGGATCAAACAAGTTAAAATTTTTAATATATTTTATTTTATTATATCTTATCGATAATTTTTTAATTATATTTTATAATACGTGTTTTTTTAATATTATATTTAGTATTAGCAGATTATTTTTTTTTAAAACTGAAGATGAAATAATAAATGGAGAAGAAAAAAATTATGATAATATTTTTTTTTATCATGGTACTATAGTGCATGCAACGATTATGAAACTGTTTGTAGTTTTTATATATTGTAAACTTTTAAGCTTTTATTTTATAATTTAATAAATTGTACATATCTATGGATATTCATGAATTTCTAAGCATACTATCCAGATTCAAACCCAGTCTAAAACTTGGACATGGGCATGGATGTGATAATAAAAAGTCGGGGACGGGCACAGATATACTGCTATCGCCATAATTGTCATCTGTAATGGACAGAGGCTGACTGGGTTCTGTTGTCTTTTTGTGCACATTATCACTGTGTAATCTCAGTGCATCTTGTTGTCTTCAGGGTGTTGATACCAGTTTCTTGATGTTATAACATCTTTCTCTAATTAAGATTCTAAACTTATTATGTCATAAGAGTTAGAATTATTTGATGAACTGCTTTAAGTTTTCTGGATTATATAATGTGAATGAATCACTTTACCTCTTTTAATTGCCAAGTTCAAACATATCTATATTTGAGTTGAGGCCTTCTTAGATTACTAAATCACTTTACGCCTCTCATTTCGTTATCTTGAATCTAATAAATGCATATACATGCAAGTTTTTGATAGAGATCATGTGCACCTCTTATATGGCCTGTCATTTAGGCCACTTGATTGCTGCTGCTGCCGTTGAAATTCAGCATTTGTTAAATAGTATTTAGCTATTTATTGTAACCTAGTAGATTCGTTTCTGTGTTGTGAGGGTGAAATGATTGGGAAATCTTTAGATTTTGTCTAATCATTCTACAAAAATATTCCTATTTGAACTCTCAACTTTTAGGCCCAATTTCATTGCCTTTTTCAAAATTCACCTGAATTGTTATTGATTGATTTGTTACTATTATTCCTTTTTGGTGGGTAGGATACTTCCGTTTGCTTATATTTTCATGATTCCTTTGAGGAGCTTATGTGGCCTTGCTACAGGCCATGTTTTCATTTGCTTATGTTTCCCTTTTTCATTCTTTAATTCAATGCAATAAAATTGCCTTTGATATCTGTTGGATTTTTGATAGAGCATAGTGGCATAGTGTTCTTTCTGAAGTGTTGTTCTTACAATCTCTTTACTGCCATGCACCAAAAAGCTTCCTTTAATCTATGCTAATATTAGCTTCCTTGAGATCTCTTCTATTCTTGTTTTATTTTGTATGCTTGTGCTTTTTTGGCGTAATTTTGGATCCTTGTTTGCTTATATTTTCACAATTCTTTTCAGGAGCTTATGTGGTTATGTTTCCTTTTATGTTTTCATTTTTTGCCTATGTGTATGTTTTGTGGTGTGCGGAGCATATTGATATTCCTGTAGTGTCATCCTCACAATCTATTTACTGCAGTTAACTAGAAATCTTTGGTTACTTTATGCGAATATAAGCTTTCCTTGGGACCAATTTTATGCTGATTTTTCCTTAGCACATTTTTGCTTTTGGGCATACTGATTATTATTTGTGCATTTCCTCATATTTACTATTTTATGTCATTTTTGTTGTGGATACAAAGTTGATATGTGACTTGGTAATCTCGTGTTCTTGCTAGTTGTATGTTGAACTCTAATGTGAGACAATTTTTCAGGCCTGAAACGGAGGAGGAAAAAATATTGAAAGAAGAAATTGATCACTGGAAGAAATTGGAGAAAGAGTCTTCTAATAAAACAAACCAGGAATTCCTGCTAGGGTCTGGTGGAGACCAACCCAGTTTGCAAGATATTATACGCAGCAAAGAACATGAACTGGGAATGCTTATCCTGGATTTGGATGACAAAGTACGGTTTGGGCAGAAAGCTGCTGAAAGACCTGGTTCTGGAGCAGGAAGGGCAGCTGGATTTTCTGAGAGAGCACTTTCCCAGTCTGGGTCATTTGATGAGACTAGGAGCATGGAATCCATTGACAGGCCTCGTTCACGGGGCATGTCTGACTCATGGACAAGGTATGGAAATGACAGGAGATCATATCAAGGTGGCAGAGAGAGAGGGTTTCTGGGCAGCAGGGACTTGGACAGGTAAAGTCACATTTTGTACCATTTTCTGGATTTTATTTTATATCTTAGCAAAGGAGTCAATTGCCACTTCTTTCTTTTTCTGGCTTTTCAACTAATGGAGAATGCAATTTCTAAGAGTATTGCATGTCCATGTTCTTGCAATAACACTCCCTTGCTTATCATAACTTATAAAGTGCATGAAGTTCTCACATCAAATGTTGATATCATTGCTTTGCTGGTAAATTTTGAAGTAAAAGGAATTCAAGACTTAGAATCTCTTATTAAAGATATATTGTTGTGGAGGGAATTATGAAATTGGTTGGTGTTTATTGTGTGATTATAAAATTGTAAATGTTCTAAGGTTTACTTCTGTGGAGGTTTTATTGATGTAAAATTAGGATTGTTGTAACAGGAGCAGAAAATTTGTGCATAATGTTTTGAAATATTTAGTGTTCTCTAAGAAAATTTTGGAATCATTCGTCGCTTAAATTTGGGAATTCCTTAGTTTTGATCTCGTTATTTAATTTTACTTAATTTTACAACTGTCGTGAACATGTGATCAACTACTATTTGAATAAAATTAACATTAAATTTGTTAGCTGAGGATGTTTCTTTGATCCTTAGGCCTTTTTCACCCCTAGCCGAGCATACTTACCATCATTTGTTTCTGTTTTACTTACACTTTCCGTAGTGGTCTTCCTACCCATAATTGTGTATCATCCCATGTTTTCTGTTTCAACTGTTTTGAGGTTCTGTTGGTAAGTAATATCTAGTGCATTAAATAATGTTTCTGCATTGTGACAGGCAAAGTTCAAGAGAGAGATGGTGAACAACTGTTGGTGCAGATTTCTTACCTCCAATGCAATTGACAAGCTGATTCAAATAATATTTTGTCTCACTTTTATTAGTCTATCTGATGTTTTTGCTCTTGAGAATGGAGCTAAGATTATTGAGAACCGGCATCATCGGAAACTCTTTTTGTTGAACAATGTAAAAAAATTTTCCCTTTTTTTTATCTGTTCTAAGGCAAATAGCCTATATTGTTCTTAGGACTGAAAATTTTACTGAACATTGTGACTCGCTAGTTTCATTTTTTTGCGATAGTGAATGAGTGTTTATACAGTTGATGTTGGCTCTACTCTGGATGCGGATGCAACCCAGTCTTATACACTTCATTTCTTCTTTCTTTGCATATATTTCTGTATAGTATATTTGTTTCTCTTACCTCAGCAACTTTTGGCTTTGACACTTTGATAATAAACCATGCAATTGTAATGCAGACGGGAACCTGTAGGGCAGACACAAAACAAGCAAGATTTAGTTGCGAGACGAGCAAGGAATGAATTGTCTTTGAGACAAGTTTTATGATCCGTCTAGCTCACAAATGTCAGGAACCGAATGGGCTGGATACCGTATTTGACTAACAAATGAGAACTATGTGAGTTGTATGGGTTAGGTACATAAGCCGTCAGAAGGCCCAAGATTAAAAAATAGAGATACTGGAAGGCGCCAGAGTTAAGATGGAAAACCAAAAAATAACTAGTGGAGATCTGAATCTTACTGGATTTCACATTTGAATCAACGCTCGAGCGCGAAAATTCAGTAGCTAGTTTGTCAAGGAATAGCAGTCAAAATGTTTCGGTTGAATCTTCGATCCATTGCTGAACATTTATTTTTCTGGAAAATTGTATGGAGCAGGTTTTAACCCCTTGGACTGGGAGTTGTGCAATCAAGGCAGGCTAGAGATAGTTCAAAGCAAAACATTCTTTCTCTTTTCTGGTGATGGATCCATAGCCTTATTCTTGTGTGTTTTTTGCGAAAACCTCAAAGATCAGTAGTACTCTCCCAAGAGCGGAGGCCTTCTCAGAGTCCCTTCCAACGTTTGTGTGCTAAGAATAATTTCCTTTTAAGCTTACATCAATAAGGGAGGAACAAGTAAAGGCATCCAATCCGTTTGCTCTGGCTGTAGTAACTTGTACATTTTTCATGTTTGATGTCCATATCTACTCAGCTAAATATACTCGAACGATTGAAACATGTTATGCTTCTTGATGATGTAAATATATAAGTTTTATAGTCCGAGTCTTTTGAGCCATTGAAACATGTTATGCTTCTTAATGATGTACATACACATCTTTAATAATCCTACTCTCAATAGTCAATATACATCTTTTATAGTCCCAGTCCCAGTCCCATTTAAGTAGTTTGAAGTTAAAGCGTATGTTTGAGCTAAAACATGAGCAACAATTCCAACAGAAAACGGGACCACGGAGATGTATACTTTTTCAATAGTGCATTAGTTGGACCATGGAGACGTATACTTTTTCAGTAATGCATTAGTTGATCAGTGAGAGAGAAGACCAAAAAAGGGCATCACAAAACGACTCCACATAGGATAGAACCCAGTTCCGTAGACCGGCGCCTTATTCACTGGGTCATAGAGCAACTGCAAATCAGATCATCAAGTAAATGAGAAATGGCCGAAAATTAACAAAGTTCCAAAACGAACTCTCTCAGCCAACAGAACTACAAAATGTGCAGCAGGCTTGCCTGGATGAGATTGGAATAGTGTTCCAAATAATCGAATCCTTTCCATATTCCCGTGCAAGAAATATTTTTATAAGTTACGGTTACCCAAATCTCGACTAACTTCAATTCAACATCCTAAAAAGTAATAATAATTTTACTTTAACAATTTGATCATTTTAGGGAATTAATTTATCATTCATCAAATCTGTCAAAGCTTGACGTGCTCTAAATACTTGTATACAGATGATTGATTTGATCCCACTGTCATGACGTAATTATTATAAGTAATATTATTTCCGATAAACTTTGCAATTTCAAATGAATCATTTACTTGGGATCAAATTGTATTCCCAAAACCGCCGCAGCAAATCAATGGATACTCTTGAAAAAGATAAGATTAACTTAGAAATTTAAATTTATCTTATGAAAATATCGTACTACGATTACCCCCACCCCTTGGTCGTGCTTTTACACATTTGTCCCGAATGAAACCCACCACACTTCGCTATGTTTCCTATAAAACCATGTATATTATCGTAACTTCACTGTAAGTCACTCCTACGCTCAGCCCCATGGCCCCCATTCTATATATTAGCATTTGGTCGATCGTTTTTCCGTATTCTTATCATCTCTCGGTGTTTGTGAATTCCCTCTGGCTTATCCATGGAGTCACGTTTCTTTTCATCTGTCAGTGTCTTCCCCCTCTTTGTGATTCTGTTGATAGTAAATTTCAATCCATCCTTTGTATTGGCCAAAACTAGAAACTGTCATTTTCCGGCAATTTTCAACTTCGGAGACTCAAATTCAGACACTGGTGGCTTGTCGGCAGTTTTTGGACAAGCTCCTCCACCTCATGGAATGTCATTCTTCGGCGGTCCTGCCGGACGGTATTGCGACGGACGACTTATTGTTGACTTCATAGGTAAGCAGAAAATTTATGCAGTCTCAGATAATCTTTTTCTCACTGCTTCCTACAAACACTAACGCTTGGCTTTGCCGTGAATATATAAAAAAAAAAAAAAAATTTGATGATTTCTTCATCAACATTACCAAAATATACCCAACAGTATTGCCAAGTTACATGGGATCTTCAACTGGTTTTTGAGACGTTATCGAGACGTTGCAAAAAGCTAATTAACATTTGAACCTCTGTCTGGTGAACATTATTGACTTTTTTTGAGGGATTCTTTTTACAGTATCTTGCTTATGCGACAAAAGTATCACCTCTATACCCTTTACGAATTTTGGTCCCACTCTGAAACTTCCTACAGAGTGCATGCGCTGGATTCTTTCAGTGTGCGCGTGGATACGCCTCTACTGAGTTCAATTATTGCAAGCGTGGACCAAGAATTGAGATTTCCATTTAGCAGAAAACGATCTTTTCTCTCTTTTTTCCTTCATTTTTGACAATAATTTAGTTTCTCTGCTCATTCAAATTGATGATGCTGGCATTCATTTTTTAGCTGAGGGCTTGGGATTACCGTACGTAAGTGCGTATCTTGATTCGGTGGGCAGTGATTTCACTCACGGAGCCAACTTCGCGACGGCAGGATCCACCGTCTTACCACAGAACACGACTCTTCGTCAAAGCGGTTTCAGCCCCATTTCCCTGGATGTTCAGTGGAATGAATTCTACGATTTTCATAATAGATCCCAAATTGTTCGTAACCAAAGTGGAGTTTATCAAAAATTATTACC
>JAVXUL010143846.1:0-14652 GCA_035590515.1 Trichilia minutiflora
ATAATAATATATATATACAATATGGTGATAGCCCCGAACACTATGACACGATTGGTTCTAGGGCATATCTCCAACAAATCTAAGATATATTTACGTTGAGAGACAAATATACCTTTCTTAGATTGTGCTCCATACTAGAAAAGTATTTGATTTCAAATTCCTTAGTTAAGAAAGTCTTCAATCTCAACAATTCTTCTTTATATTTACCTGTTAGAATAATGTCATCAATATACACAATCAGTATTGCTATTCTTTTTTCTGGAAAAAACTTTACAAAAAGTGTGTAATCTACTTAACATTGGATATATCTATATCTAGCCACTGACTTTGCAAATTTATCAAACCATGCACGAGGAGATTGTTTAAGTCTATATAGTGATTTTTTAAGTTTGCACACCTTGTTATTATTAAGATTAATTTTTAGTGCTAGTAGTCTATATATACTTCTTTTTCTATATCACCATTCAAAAATGAATTCTTTACATCCAATTCATGTAATGGTCAATCTTGGTTGGCTGCAAAGGATAGGAGAACTTTGATAGTATTGAGTTTGTCCATTGGAACAAATGTCTCTTATTATCCTATGAGACTGAGTAAATCCCTTGGCAACAAAACAAGCTTTTAGGCTCTTAATACTTCTGTTAGCCTCATATTTGATAGTGAAAATCCATTTATAATTGACTAGTTTCTTTTTAGGGGAAGATTTGATATCACCCATGTGCCACTTTTCTCCAAGTTTGTAATTTCTTCATTGACTATCTTTCTCTATTTAGAATTTTTGAGAGCTTCCAATATATAATTAGGAACTCGCACACTATCAACGGTTGAAACAAAGGTTTTGTATAATGGTGACAATCCTTCATATGATATAAATCTACAAATATGGTGATTTGTACAAGCTCTAACACCCTTTCTTAAAGCAATTAGAATATCTAGGTCATCCATAACAGGTGTTGCAATCTCAAGATTAGAATTTTCCTTACCTGAGTGAATTTGAGTAGTTGTTGGACTCAATTTAGATTCTTGGTCATGTGTGAGAAGTGTTGAGTCCCCTATCTCCTTGAGTTTCTTCTTTTGGCATATACACAAAGCTCATTATTTGCACTTTATGATGGTGAATGATTTTGGACCAGATAAGGAGATTTTTTTTAGGATGAATGACTCTCAAGTTATGTAATTTGGTGATGACTCTCATGATGTTTAAAAATTAAATCAAGAATTTTGGGTTGAATGACAGTATTAGTTAAGATAATTGTAAGAAGTCCCTTGACTAAAAGATATCTCAAAGCTGATATTCACTCGTATTCTCCCCCTGAATTTTAGATTTGGAAATATAGGATTGGTGTTCAAAGAACGTTACATCCACTGAGTTGTATACCCTTTTGCTAATGAGAGAATAACACTTATAACCCCTTTAATTTAAGGAATATCTAAAAAAAAACATTTAATGGATTTGCCTCGATGTTGTTGATGTAAATAGACAAATGTTGTATACTTGAATATTTTGAGATCAATAGATGAGATAATTTTTATAGGTGAGAAAGTTTGAAGAACAATCTAACAAAGAGTTTGGAATTTAAGGACTCTAGAGGGCATTTTATTGATGAGATATGTTATGAACTCTGTTCCTTGAGTTTATGGACATTATGATAATTTTTTTATGCAAATGTGTCATATTATTGCATGTAGATAATACATTAAAGGGTATATTAGTTTGAAATTACTTTTGAGAAGGTGTGTGAAGGAGAATAACTGGTTAGTGAGAAAGAACTAAAATTTTAACTCCAAAATCATCTCTATTGAGAAAAGGTTTACATGTTTTTTATTGAGTTCGAAGAGAGCTTTATGTTAATATATTATAGATTTTGTAAGGTAAAGCAGGTTCCAAGTTATATTTATTTGAAGTGACAATCATCAGCTGAGAAAAAGAGAGACAAATATTGATATACATGAGTTGTAGTATTGATACTTGACGCTGAAGAGTCATAAGTATCTATACGTTATTCAGAAAGTATCAATACTTAGGCACGTATATTCTCGTCAAAATACGTCCAAGATAAAAAGTATCAATATATTGACAAAAGATGTCGATACTTGATCATACAAGCATTGCTACGTTACGTCATCACGAAAGGTATCGATACACTGCAAGGAATGTATATATACTCTGTAGCTACAATGACTAGTAAAGTCTGAGTATCGATATACAAAGAGAAAAATATTGATACTTAAAGCTGCAATGAATAATAAAGGGCTAAGTATCGATACATTGTTAAGAATGGTATCGATATTTTAAAGGTTACTATAGATGATAAAGCAAAATATCGATATTTGAAGGAGAAGTATCGATACTTGGATACATGACAAACCTGAAAGACTATTTTTGATAGAAAGTATTGATACATGAAAGAAAAGCATCAATACTTGAGGATGTAACAAATATTTTAGCCCGA
The DNA here is from genome assembly GCA_035590515.1 of Trichilia minutiflora. Lineage (NCBI taxonomy): Eukaryota > Viridiplantae > Streptophyta > Magnoliopsida > Sapindales > Meliaceae > Trichilia > Trichilia minutiflora. Next base: position 2,454 of record JAVXUL010143846.1, read on the forward strand.
TTTTAGGGATATTTCGGTTATTTCACTGGCCCAATATCTATGGATGATTGACGCTCATCCTCTTGATTTTTTTCTTTCCTTTCTTTTGACTAAAATCCAGTTTCTCCATTTTTTTGATCCAAACCCATTCTCACTCAAATTACCACCTATCCTTGTGATTCTCGTTTAGATCCTCTAATAAATCAACACTAAAACTTGGGAGAACCGTTTAATCGAAGTTTTATTTGTCGATTCAATAGTAATCAAGATGGAAGGGTCGCGAATAAACAATAATCAAGAGATAAAATCAAGTAAAAAGGGGCTCAAAATATATCTACCAACTTGGGTAAGTCCACCCTCAGTTTATTTCTTTTAGTTAAGTTATCTTTGACTATAAATCAAGAAAAAAAATAGTTAAGTTACTATTCTCAAAACCCTGATTTGGGTATAATCTAATCTATCAATTTGATTGATAAATTACGTATTTAAGTATGTTATGGTATTGAAAAAATTGAGAATGATTCATTGATGAGTGAGGATAAGGATGGCCAAAGGACTAACTGTGTAAAGAAAGAAAGAGAGGGTTACTTGTCTAATCATAGAGTAATGAAGATCATTTGTGATAGTTATCATGTAATCATGTGCATTATATATTTCATAGCATGAGTAGGCTCAAAAACCACGTTTAGAGTATCTCTGATGCAAGGAAGATGTCAAAAAAGCATTTTCTTACCTCAATGTGAATGGACATTATCTTTATCACCTTTATATTTCCTTACATTATACTTATAAAATGTTTATTGAAAAACTTATAGTTTTATGCCTTACGACGTTAGATATTATGATATGATCATATTGAGGGAGGCAATAAAGTTTGTTGATTATGTGGAGACCGAGAGAGCCCCTTGTTTATGGTAGACTATCATAATGATGTTATAATGCATTGTGTATATACATTGATTTATGACATAGTTTGAATATGTATGATGGTTAGAGTGCTACTATTTTTATTTTGACCTTGAGTGCCATTGATGTTGATTTGGTCTTGTGAGTCATTGATGATGATTTTGACTTTATGTGTCGTGGTTTATAGATTTGGCTTTATAAGTCATTGATATATATATGACTGTCAAAATTGCTTCTCCCCAAAAATATTTAAGAATAATAGTGGCAAACATGAAAGATCGAGCTACCTTTAATAAGTGATTATTTTTCGTTTCTGCAACCCTGTTTTACTATAAGGTGTCAACATAAGAACTTAAATGAATTATGCCCTGACCCAAAGAGTATATACTAAGAATATATTTGAAGTATTCTCTAGTATTGTCAGTTTTTAGGACTTGGATCTTGGTTTGAAATTGCTTTTGTATTATGGAGTTGAAATTTTAAAAAATTTGACCTACTTCAGACTTTTCTTTCATAAGGACTACCCAAGTCAATCTAGTATAATCATCAACAAATGATACAAACCAACGTATTTTCATTATATTTTTGTTCTTGCGGGCACATATCACTATAAATCATAGCAAAAGGTTGAGATGGTTTATACGAAAAACTTGGATAGCTATTACATGTATGTTTGGCAAATTGACACACTTTACAATTAAAAAACTTTGAACTTTTATTGATAAATAATGAGGGAAATAGTTTCTCAAGATACATGAAATTAGGATGACCAAGACAATAGTGTCATAACATAGCCTTACTATTTTTATTGACACAAGAATTTAGGGTTGATTAAAAAACACATTCTTTCCATTTTGAGCTTGTCTTCTTAGAGAGATATCATCCTTAAGAATATAGACCAGAACATATCTCAGCACTGTCAGTATCCCTTTCTAAGTCTAATTTCTAAAATTCATACAAGTTTGAAAAAAATTTGGTCACACAATTGAGATCACGAATTAATTACTGGTGACAGTAAGTTGCAATCTAGATTAAGAACATAAAAAACAGAGTGTAGAGTTAGATCTTTTGTGATTTTGATTTTACCTGTCCCCTCAACTTTAGATAATGATCAATTAATAATACAAACTATGTAGTTTTTATTACATTGGTTGTACACATAAAAGATAGTTACATCTCCCATCATGTGATCTGATGCTTCGTAATCAATAATCCATGGTGTTGAGTGCCTTTTATTAATTGTAAGTACATTTGAAAATATACCTTTTTAAGCTAACATGCCAGTCCTAGAGGCAAAAATACTTGACTGAGAAAAGGTGTTCTCACTTAAGAGTTATTTTAGAACCTCGAGTTATCCCTTAGCGAATAGGCTAGTCTTAGATGGAGCAGGATTTTCATCTGATATGGTAGTGGCATTAGCATGACTTTCTTTATCATTTGTTGAGATCAGAATGGCTTTCAATCAATAGGTTTGTTGTGAATCTTTTAACAATTTTCTTTAAGATGTTCAAGCTTGCAACAATAGTCACACCAAGATCTTCCTTTCCTTTATCTATTGTCCATGTTATTATTTGATTAAGATCCCGAATTGCAAGAGCAAATCTTCAAGTCTTGGGGTAAAATTTTGAGATTCTATCATCACTTTCTTTCTGCCCTCCTTTTGACGTGCCTTTGAGAATGCTTTTTTAAGATTTGGGAAAGGCTTTGTTCCCATTACTCTTTCTCTGACTTTGTCCAGGGTTTTGTTAAGTCTAAGAAAAAATTTAAATGTCTGCTTTTGCTCCACAATCAATTTTCCTGTATAAATTGGTGTCATCTGGGCACTTCCATGTGTGAACTTCGAACATATTGATCTATTACTAATGAGAAATAAGAGTGTTATAATATTGTATGACTATGAGATTTCTTTGTTATAGGTCATAAAGACTAGATTTAATTTTAAATAGTTTTGACATATTTTCAGAACATGACTGTCATATCCCAACCCGTGGGTCCCATCTGTGATAATCGCCACAGACCTCCAGGGTGTACTCAATCACATAGAATACAATCTGTAGGCCTGTAAGGCATTCACAAAAATCTATTTACAAAATACTTTCAAATAAAATCCAACCTAACACCCAAACTTCACATTAATAAAACAAAGCCACAAATGCTTCAAATATATCTATGCGCATGAATAAATAAAAATATTCATCACATAAAATCTGTGGGGATCTATCCATCCCAAAAAGAAAGTCAAATATTTATTATAAATCCGTTTATAGTTCATAAAAAGCTCATAAACAAAAGAAAAATAAAATGAATACCAGTGGACTACGGTCTCTACCAAGTGAGTCAATCTGGCTATATCTGAACCTTCAGTTCTGGAGCAATCACCACCATCTGAACTCGACCTAAAGCTTGCCCTGAAACTGGAAGGTAAAGGGGGTGAGTATACGGGAGTATACTCAATGAGTGAACGAAATAAAATATAATTAAAACCATGTAGTATATAGGTATACATCCAAATAAACCTTAAAATAGTAATCTAGAAGAAAACTTCTTTATTTTAAAAGTTTCCAAAATCATATTATGAAAATCATTGGGCTGACTCCTTTCCCGACAACTACCCTAGTCATGAGCAGTCCGAGACCGTCAGTAGGTTTTGTATGCAAAGAAACATGTTATATTTATGAAAATAGATTTAGAATACATAAGATATAAAATATGTAGTTATATCAGAAAAAGGTGCCCAACACTGACGTTTGCCTCGAGCCGTCACAGGGTGACATCCATGACCAACTCGACGAGACTCATAGGTGAACAAATCTCATCATCATCACAACACAAGTACATCCACATAATGGTCCACCTATGCAGCCTCCACTCACCTAGGTGACCTCTCTCCCAGGTCAACCTTAGGCTACCACCATACACTCACCTGGGATCCACATCCCAGTGAACTCCTCCTCAGGCTACCGTCCTGTAGCTACAGTCAACTGGCACTCAAGGCCGTTATCACCAATGCACATAATCATAAAACTTGACCCTTAGGCCATATCATCATTATGAACATAAAATATGACCCATTGACCGAAATATCATATAACAAGTATATAGATGGCCCACTGGCCATATCATCATATAAAAAAGATACATAAATCAATTCATTTTGAAATCACTATAAAATCATATAATAAACTTTGATGAGCAAAAATATTATATTATCTTAGCATTTCATCACATGTTTATAAAACAGGATTTAAATAAATTAATAAAACCGAAAAGAGTCCACTCACTGTGTAGGGAGGGTATACACTCCCTAATTTCTCTCGTTCTTTGACGACTCAAGCGAATACCTCGATCTGAACCGTCGCCTAACCACACACATAACATTACTATCAATTACACGTTTCAATAGGTATATGTTCGAATGCATGAAATGCATGCTAAATTTTGGGTTTTTAATATTTGGACCATTACGCGATATTATCTAAAATTTCCATTATACGTCAAATTATCCAATTAATATCAATATGGACCTACATTGTAGCTAAATCAGCTCATTCTGATTAATATACGCAATTTTAATTAGTGGGTCCCACACACCCGTCGAAATAATAATTAGAGTTACTGTTCACATTCACCCAAAACCTCCAAAATTATATTTCTAGTTTCTTACAACTTCTACGACTCCTCTACAACCCACGTTGCGCATTAAAACTAAGATTTAAGCGATAGATCTAAGTAAATCGATACGAAAATCCATACGAATCAAAATGCTTAAAATGACGAAATGAACATACAGACGAGTTAGAATCGAAACTACGAACCTCGTGGAATCGAAGCTACGAACCTCGTGGTGTGGTCGTTTTGCTTCGATTTCGCCTCGAAACCGAAAAACCCAAATCTCTTCCAAGAACCCTAGCTCCTCCTTCGTGAATCCGAGCTCGTACCGCCAAATTGCTGCTCCCAGCGTGTTAAACGCGTAGAATGTAGCTCGTCTGCAAAGAGAAATCGAAATTTTGACAAAAATTCGGGTGGGAGGTGGAGAGAACAGAAGAGAGAACGTGAGGGAGAGGAAGAGAAGAAGAAACGAAGAAGAAGAGTGTAAATTCAACCCCCTGACCTTTATTTATAGAAAAAGGACGAAATTATCAATTTGCCTTTAAGTTTTCTTAAGGAGAAGTTTTCAGAAGAGGGTAATTTTTGTCATTTCGATCCGATTCGATTGAACGAATCGAAGATTCGTTCGACTGAATCACTCCTTTTGGTCGAACGAATAACAGTTCGTTCGAACGAATCCTTCAGCGTCTACAGAAGTCAGAGAGCTTCCAAATTATCGGTCGAACGAAACGATATTCGGCCAAATGAATCCACACTTCGATCGAACGAATCTCTCATTCGATTGAACGAAGCCTCATTCGATCGAACGAATCAAGCCATTCGATCGATCAAGCCTGCCAAAAATGAACTTTTTCACTTAAGTCCTCTTCAAAATTGAAAACCACCAACAGAGTGCCAATGTGCACTCACATAAACTCTTTCTAGTCAACATAATTGCCAAATATGTCCAAAACCAGGCAGACGAACTACCGATATGCACGATGGATACAAAAGCATGAACAGAAAATATGGTAAAATTATAAATATACCCTTAAGGTACAAACACGGGTGTTACACTATAGCTCTTCATTATTTCTTTTAAACAATTGGCTTTGATACCACTTGTAAAGATCGAAAAAAGTTGTCTAAAATTTGAAACTAAAATTTAAAAAAATATATACATAAATCAAATGAGTGAATACATTCATAAACAGTTATCACTTTTAACCCAAAAACTTAAGTTGTTTGAGTCTATGAATTCATTTAACTTATAACTTTATAATATAGAACTCTTTTATTTCACACACTTATATTTAATATTCTAATAAAAGAATCGAGGAACCAAGGGATAGAAAGTTAGAATTACGAGAAGAATGGACAACATAAAAAGTTTTGATAAATGAGAAAACTATGATATGAGTTGATTGAAGAAACAAATGATTATATAAGGAAAAGAAAATGATTTATGTGCTTTAATAATATTTCATTAGTGACTTTTAGAATACATAAATTGGTGATTTCTACAATTTTGTAGTAATTTGTATAAAAAAAATTAGAGATCCCTAATCTTAACCCTATTGCTAGCTATACTAGAGATAAATAAGAAAGAAAGAAATATACTTGCATATTAATGTGAGAGAGTTTTTTCAATATGGATATTTGGTATGCTTAATCATTGAATTTTATAGTAGTTGCAATTTGCAAAGTTTTAAAGAGATTTTAATTATTTTCATTGAAAATTTGTAATGTTTGTGTTAAAAGATTTCCTATAGTTGAGGTTTTACCGTCATACATATGAATCTATATAATTACAATCATGACTTTATATTAAAATGAAAATTTGTAAATCAAATAAATTATTCTATAAAATGTGAATTGTTTAATTATGGCATTATGTATTATTTTTATTTTATAAAATATTAAAATAAATAGGGGTGCTTGGATGAACTGATTGAGCAAATCTAACCAAAAGTTACATTGAATCCATTACTCAGTGGGTTGTATAATTGTTAAATACGATTCAATTTATTGTATAATGGATTGAAAAAAAAAAATCAAGCGGACTTTGATTAAGTGATTATTTGCAACTTAAATCGGTTGGGTAGAACAAGTTGAGTTGAGTGAAAAATTAAAAACATAAGAATCTAAGATGAGAAATTGAGACGTCCAAGAAAGTAAGATAGTGAAAGGAGCGACAGGCATTAAATGACAAAAGATAGTTCAATGGAGTTTGGTTAAATTTTAGGAATATTTTTAATCAAGTATTAAGCAATGTTAGGAGTGTGAAAAAATTGTATTGTATATTTATACAATAACTTTTTATTGAATAATATGTAATAATTATTTTTTATATTATGGAGCTGGTATAACTTCACAATCTTGTATTTAAATCTCTTGAATATTAAATATTAAAATAATTATTTAAATTTATATAACATTATTTGAAAATTAAATGTGTACGTGAGAAAAAAAAGATAAAAGCTTAAATAGTAATTTTTGAACTTTTATATTTAAACTTAATCTCTTTCTCTTTTGAAATATTATTGTGTTGTTGGAAAAATTGGGTTTAACAAATAAAATTACAGTGAAAAAAATTATCCTTGGTTTGTTATATTACAAAGTTAGAAAGTTATTTCAATATAAAATTAATGAAGTGATTACAATCTTTTCTATTATTTTTAAAAATTTTACGCACGTAGACACGTTTTATTTTCTGTGAAAATTATTGTACTTTTCTCTTGAAATGAATGTACCTCTTTTTCACATAAAACTACCCTTTGATAAACACTTACTAAGGTTTGAAAAAGGAAAAAAAAAAAAGCCATAAATGAGCTAGCAAAGGAACTGCAGATTCATAAACCTCTTCGTAAACCTCCTAACTCCAACTTAGAAAAGTTCATATCCAGTTGTCTCTGAACCCATATAGTTTTCTAAGTTAATTCTAGATTGCTCCACCAAAAACTCAGAACTGCACTCTAATAACCCATATTAACAAAATAAAAAGTTTATTTAATTAAACTCTTTTAATGAAATTTGGGTTTGATGTTAGATCAATAATAATCGTTTAATTGATCATTTATTTGACCTATAACTAAAATTAGACTTATAATAATTATCATATCTTTTTAATTATTTATTTATTCTAATGCTCTAATGAATGTTTTAATATTTATGTATTTGTGAATTAAATTTATAAATAAATATTATTATTTAATAAATAATTTACTAAATAAATTATAGTCACATATTTAAAAAATAAAATACCACAAACAGCTTAAAAAAATATTATTTTAATATATTCTATCTTGTAAGTGTATGTTCTTATTATTTATGAAATTAAATCTCTAAGTTATCAAAATTTTGACCATATTATTATGTCTCTCTCTTTGATAACTCAAAAGATATAATTCATAAACGTTAGTTTATTACTTACTCAAGATTAAGATCTATTAAACTTATTAGAATTTACGTAAATTAAAATTAATAACATTGATTACTAGATTTTAATCAATGTATAACATATATACTAATTTTTCTATGCAAAATCTCTACTTTAAAGATTAAGATAAATTATTCACTTTAGAATTAGAAAAGATATTGTCTTATATTATGAAATGTCTAATTCATAAATGTTGACATTGTTAAAAAATTGAACGAAAGTGGGACAGATCTCCAAAAAATGAAATTCTAAATTGATTAAGCATGAAAAAAATATTAAGCACCCCACAACTTCCATTAAAAAAATATGGTTATCGTAAATGTTACGATCTTGAATTTGAATTTTGAATTTTTTACTATTTGTTACCCTTTTAATTAAATTATTTAATTAAAAAATGAAAAATATTTGTCACATCTCGATTATAGGAATCCACACACGTGAATAGAAAAAATACATTCTATGAGTTAGAATATACCTCAAGGATATATAAGGCAATAAACTCTGTTTTTATATCCATTTTGGACATAAACATAATCTTGAAGCCATCAAAATACATATCCATCCAATGTGTTCACATCAAATACAAACCTACATCATCTATCTATATTAAATAAAAAATCCAAAACATATCATTTTTAATGCAAAATTCATTACAGTAAAAACTCGGTCAAGTAAAATACATAATTTCAAATCATTCACTACAAATTTGTTTCAATGGACCAAATCCAAAAAATGAGTTGTGTACTTGAAATCGATATTAAAAACTCTGATTTGTTTAACGATAACTAGTACACAACTATATTATCCTAAAATATGAGAGAAAAGAGGGTAAATATTGAAAAATACTCGGTGAGTGAACAATTAAACTAACCAACATATTTTTTAATCATACAAGCAAGTTACCAAAAAGCTTTTCATAGCTCAAATAGTTAATATTAAATAATGTTACCCATAAATACAAGTATGACACAAAATATAATTCGACAAATACTTTGTAATCAATCAAGAAATCATTTTCTCTCAATCTGTAGTATTCTATCCATAACTAGTGAAGGTATAAGTGTGATAGCATGCTATGTTTTATAAGATTATTAGATCTTGTAAATTATCAATCCTATTTTATACCGTCTAATTGATTCTCATTCTTGAATTGATTAGATTTTGTCCATCCTATTTCATATTACATAAAAATTCACACCATCAGTAATAATAATAACAATGGCACACAGGGCTTAAAATCAATAATAATGGCTCAAAAAGTCCAAAATCAATAATAATGACACATAAGGCTAAAATCATAAAAATTCATATAATCCTTGGCTCTCTTGCCACGTCCCTACATAGAATAAGCATTATTAAATCAAAATTAATATCATCATCTATAAATTAACTCTAACCTTAGAAAGTTTTAATCTTCGTCAATGGTGAGAAATCCCTAAATTTGGTATAAGCCCTAATTTTGCCCCCTTTTGATTTCTAATCAAATCCACCAAATGATGTTTGTAAAATGATAAAGGAGCGAGATTATTATGATTTTGAGTGAGAAATTTCACTTTAATCGGTGAAATGTGAGGTTTAGAGAAAGAGAGGATTGAGAGAATAGAGAGAAAGATAAGAGAATGTGAGACGAAAAAGAAGAAAATGAGGGGAAAATGGTTCCCTAGTCCTATTTATAATATCACGTAAAATTATTAAAATATCCTTTGTTTTATTTAAGGAAGAAAGATTTTAGAGAGATAAATATGCCATTTCACATAGGTAAACAGTTGGTTTGGTCAACTAAAGATGCGAGGCTCTTAAGAATTAGGGTTTTTCTCAAGCTTCAGTCGACTGTTCCACCTTGTTCGGTTGACTATTCAAGGGCTGTCAATCAACCAAAATGCTCCCTTCGGTTGATTGAAAAATTTGAGCTCTCTGTCATCTTTTGTCTTTAGTTTTGATCGACTGAAACATCTTCTTTGGTTGATTTTTCCAAGCTTTCTGCCTTATTTCTGAGAGTACCTTCGGTCTCATCTCGTATTCATTCATTTTTATCTAAAACTTCTTAAATCATTATTAAACATCCATACAGTGTCAATTACTCAATATTAGTACCCGAACATATATTTTTTAAAAATAACAAAAATATCCTTGAAAGATAAAATGACCAAAATACTCTTAATACAAAAAAAATGGGGTTTACACTATTAAAAATATTTTGCACACTTAGTTTTTATTTTTAAAAAATGTTTATCTAAGAGAAAAGAGAATATTAAAAATATTTCATCGTCTTAATTAATTTTTTTATTAATTAAAAAAATTAACCAAAAGAAGAAAGAATATTAAAAATATTGTAACTTCTTCACTAATTTTTTTTGTTGGTCTTTATTAAACAAATAGAAAAAAATGGCATACCTTCCATTTTACATAAAATAAATTTTTTTTTTTAAAAATATGACAATTAAATAAGCGTAATATTAAATAAAATGAATAGCTTGCATAAAGAAATTAAAGCTAATGGGAATCAAGTCCCCCATCTTAAAAAATACAAAAAGCCAATTACATACATAGATTTTAAAAGCTAATAGAGACAAAATCTCTCATTGAAAATAAATTAATAAGAAAGTATATAACATGCATAATATAAATTATGTAAATTAAAGAACACATAGGGATAAAGTCTCTCGTAAGAATTAAATTGTTTAATTAAAATATAAATAAGAACAAAGAATCTCACTCAAAATAAAAAATAACAAGAATTAAATAATATGATTAATTTAAATTAAGTAAATTATGGAATACATAGGGATAAAGTTTCTGGCAAGAATTAAATTGCATAATTAAAATACAAATAGAGACAAAATATCTCATTCAAAATAAAAATAACGAAAAATTATATAAGCAAAACTTTAAAATAACAAGAAACTAAATAAGTATAAAATAAATCAAAATGAAAGGAGTAAGAGGATTAGTCTTCTATAGAACTAATTTTCTTAATTAAAACACATACACACACACAATATATATATATATATATATATTAAAAAGATATACTATTAAATATTAATATCCCAACCTTAACTAAGAGATAAAAAAAAATTACAAAGTACAGGAACTTTTGAATCTCAAAACAAAGATAAAATTCTTACCCTTTCTTTTTCTCTCTTTTATTTCCTTTTCTCTTTTACTCCTTTCTTTCTCTATTTTTCTTCTTTCCTTTTTTCTTCGATCTCTCCTCCTCTCTAAACTTAATCCCCTAAGAAAAAAATCGTATTGTATTTATAGGCAAATTGGGACGCTAGTTATCAACGTTGGATACCAAAGTGATTAATGAATTTGCTAACAATTTTGCTCAAATTATTCACCTAATTCTTGACTTAAAATTTTGATATCTAATTTGATGGAATGTGTCTCCCATGGAAAAATAAAAGTTTTATCCCTTTGTCTTAGTTTAAAATACATATAAAATACGTTTTCAAATTCAATATAATTTGAAAGATATTACCCAAATACTAAAGATGGGTGATCGTCACTGGATAATGGGTTTACTTCCATCCCTATTTTAACCTCTCTAACCTCAGAAGTTAAAGATTTCTATGAAATATGAAGTTGTAGATAATTGAATCCTCTTTCTATAAAATAAAGAATCTTCTTAACATCTATTTTGTATAAAAAATTATACCCATTTCATGAATACTGAGTCAATAGAGAAATTAAATAGTAATTACTAACAAAATTAATTTTAAATATAAGACTTAAAACATATTTAAATTGAGAGATTCAATTGTACTAAAAGGTGTAAAATGATGAATTTAACTTTATTAAATATATACTTTTAAGTACTCATGACAACTCTTAATCAATTTATTGTTTGTTCCTAGTGATATGAAGCGATAACATTTTTTAATGATTTTTAAAAAACTTACAAATAAGATATTTATTAGTCTACTTCTTTTTGACATTTTGAAATAAGAAAATTATCAATCAATAAATTTTAAATATAAGTTCAAATCTTTAAAACAAGAAATTTATAAATTTTCTTTTATGCTTAGAGTGACACATTACTTATAGGGTTTAATTGAAAAAACCAAATAAAATTTATTCTTATTATTTCACTAGAGCTAACATGTCACACCCTAAATCGTGGGGCCCACCTGTGACAGACGCCACAGACCTCCAGGATGTACTCGATGACACAGAATACTCCTTGTAGATCTGTAAGGCATTCATAAAAAATCTGTTCTGAATTAAAAACACTTCCAAATCATACCACTCAACACCCAAACTCCGAATAGATAAAAATAAGCC
>JAVXUL010143857.1:0-14651 GCA_035590515.1 Trichilia minutiflora
TTTGATTTTAATGTGTTCGAACCCTACCTTTTTGATGAATGAATTTATATATGTATAAATGTACTTTTGTATGAATATATTTTTAATATGTTCATTCAATGAGTATACCCCCGTATACTCACCCCTCACTATTTTTAGTTTCAGGGCTAACGATATATTTAGTGCGGGCGGTGGTGATAGCTTGAGAAAGTGAAGGCTCAGGTATGCACATATCGACTCACCCTAGGGGTTCTCAGTCCACTGGTGTCTTTTGTAAACTTTCTTTTTATTTCTAAAATTTGAAAGTACTAAATAGAATTGTAATAATTATTGTATTTGATTTTGGGGATGGATTCCCACTGATTTACTTACGATGAATGTTTTATTTAATATGTGCACAGATTTAGTAGAAGTGTTTGTAACTTGATTTATCTATTGAAATGTTTGGGTGTGAGGATGGATTTTGAAAGTGTGATAAAATATTTTTGTGATAAACAGATTTAATAAAAGCCTTACAGGCCTACAGGTTGTATTCTGTGTTATTGGATACACTCTGGAGGTCTGTGGCGTTGTCTCAGGTGGGACCCACGGGTCGGGATGTGACACTAACTCAAATCATGGCCTTCTATTCTTACTATTTATGAATCAATGCTTAAACAGTAAACTCTTTTTATAAATCATGAATAAATTAAAGCTCTTAAACATATTAGAAAACTTATCATAAATGAGTAATATTCTTGAAAACTTCTTTGAGTTGTTAGAATACCAAATCTCAATTTAGGTCCAAACCCCAACCTGTCTCCATATCGATTTCTTGTGAAAATCATGATAAAAAGCTTTATAAAACCTTAAGGGTGTTGATTTCTTATTGATTTAAGTGAAAAATTAAGGAAAAAAAGGAAATTTGTAAAAGGGAGTGAGGAGAGATCTTTAGGGAAGAAGAAGAAAGGAGAGATGGGGGAGAAAGAAAAAAAAAAGAGAAGAAAAATAGTCCTCCTACCATGTTTGGCCTCTATTTATAGTGTCCTAAAAAATTACAAATATATCTTAGGAGTAATGAAGGTAAACAAATTTTAGAATGGGCAAAACAAAAAATTCATGACACATAATTGCATGTTTGACGTCGATTTTCGACATGTTCAACATCGATCATGTATTTTTCTATGAAATCTAGCTATGATTGGCATCATTATCGGCATTGATCTTCCCGAATATGATATAACCGATGCTAAATCTGGTGTCAGCCTTAGGGAATAACCCTGCACCAATTCTTTTCTAGTTCCTACATTGCTGTTACGTTTAGCTGGTGCCTCTCTGCATATCGATTGTTCCCTGTCCATATATTCCTCAGAAGCTCTGCATTAAAAATGCAGAGATTCATGAAGCTTTGAGGGATATATATACATGTATTGGGTAATGAAATGATGAAAGTATCCTTATATCATTCAAATCCACTCAAAAGTAAAACTTACATTTAATATCATTCAAGTCCCTATATTTAAAACTTTAACATGCAATTTTTATCGAACTAAATTCTCAAATGAAAAATTGAGTTTCAATGTTGTCTTCACTACGTATCAATTATGCATACATATACGCATAGTTATGATAAAAAATAACTATATTATCCCTTTAGTCTGAAGAATGAGATTCACATAAAAAATATTTTTAAACTGATAAATTACAAAAATCATAAATTAAAATACCTAACATTTCATTTGTATTATTCTTTCCTTGTAAGAGAAATTTATTAAGGGTGTGAATTTGTTCTAATATCTTTTTCTATCTAAAGAAAAGTGAAAAAAATGGGTTTATCACTTGAATTTGTGAATTTGAGTGATTTGAAAGAAATCATTTATAAGAGCTTAGAAGAAAGCTAAAAATCTCATTATGAATTTGAATAATTTGAGAGAAATTACTTATAAAAGTTTGGAGGAGAGCTAAAAATCTTTATAGTGTAATTGAAGCCTTAGGTTTACAAGGGTTAGTCTAGTAAAAATTTCAAGTAGATCTTAAAGAAGTGAACGTAAGCTTAAGATTTATCGAACTATTATAAAATTCTTGTATGTGATTACTTCTCCCTTTCTCTCTTTAATTACTTGTGCAATTATTATTATTTATTGTGGTGAATGAAAACTTAAATTACTTGCATTAAATTTTAAAAACTCAATTCACTCCCCTCTTAAATTGCATATTGACATTTCAATTGGTATTAGAATTTGGTTCTCTTAAATAAAACTTAATAGTATAAGAATAATTATGGCAACTCTATGACATAATAAAGGACAATCTATTATTAAACCCTTATTTTTTATAGGAATGATTATGCTCATTGAAAGGATAGAATGAAAATTTACTTACAACCCACAAATTTTAAACTTTAGAAAATAACGAGGGAAGGTCCTACATTTCCAAGAAGCTAAATAAAAGAGAAGAAAGTATACCTAATACTAGAAATGAGTAGGATGAGATGGACAAAAGAAGTGTCTCTATAAATGCTACAACCATTAATACACTTTATTGTGCAATAGATAAAAAGAAATTTTATAGAATTTTCTGTTGTGAAATCACTTATGATATTTGGCATGTCTTGAGATAGTCTATAAAGGAATAAATTAAGTTAAAAAATCTAAAACTAGTAAACTCACTAGGTAATATAAATTGCTCAAAATGGATTCTTAAGAGATTATTTATACTATATACAAAAGATTCATAAACATCATCAACTCACTCAAAGTTCTTGAAAAATTATTCTCTAATAGTGACCAAGTGAAAAAGATACTTAAATCATTTCCTAAAGAATGAAAAGCAAATATGATAACAATTAAAGAGGAAAAGAATTTAAATACACTGTCCTTTAATCAATTCACTTATGGATAAAGAAGATAAAATCTTCAATGATCAAGTGAAAGAGGACAAAAAGAAAAAGAATGTTACTTTTAAGTCTTCTACTAATGAAAGTGTGAAGAAGCAAGTAAAGATGATGATAATAATGTTACTCTTATAGAAAGTAAGTTCAAGAGTTATCTTAGACATAAGAGAAACTTTGAAAGAAAGAACTGCAAAATATCATGTCAAACATATGTTTTTAATAAAAATGGCATTCGATACAAATATCATGTCAAACAAAAATTTTATAAAAATTATTTTGTTAAACCATTTCTTAAAATATAGGTTACTGTCACTTGCAACTATTACAATATTTTGAGCATGTTAGTCAAAAGTGTCATATTAAAAGAAATGTATATAGAATCAACATAATTTAGATTCCAAAACTAACAACCAATAACCCAAAAGAATTTAGGTACCTAAAGCTTCTATATGATTCTCTCTTGTAGGCACAGAAGAGTAAGAAATGATTTCTTTAATATCGTTTGTTTGAGATATATGATAGGGGACATATCTTTGATTTCAAGCTTCTCAAGAATAAAAGATGGAGGATATGTTACTTTTAAGACAATGCTAAAAAGAAAATCATTGGCTCAGGTAATGTTAGTAAAGATAATTCTATTTTGATTGAAAATATTTTATTTGTCACGTCCTGACCCTAATCGGTCACATAGCAATCGTCATGAATCTCAAAAATACATCCTATCAATTAGAATATAATCCCAAGACCCACAAGATATTAGTACCTGTTTTATAATATATTTTCAAAAATAACACAATGTAGAAGATTTTCAATCATTAATATAAATTAATATCTGTATTTTCATATAATACACAATATTACAAATATATTTTTTTAAAACATCTATTTCAATGAGTTTTTGGCAAAGCCAAATACACAAAACATTGATATAATATTATTCCTGTTCAGTAGACTATAACACCCCCGTATGAGTCAAATACCTGAAAAATTTGTTGAAAACTTACTTCAGCTAAGCCATGTCGTGCCCGACTACACTAACCTGAAATAGAAAAATGAGGGGTGAGTATTTGAGAAAATACTTAGTGAGTAAACCACACAATGATATACATATAGCAAATGATTCCATATATCGATTACAGAAAACCATCGTAATCATCAAAAGCAAAATATATGCGATTTGGCATACTAAATATGACTAGTCAATGTAAAGCAAATATATATATAACCCCTCGATCTATAGGATCTCATCTACTCTCTCTGAACTGTATGACTGATCCGCAACCCTGGTTGGGGGGGATGCTCATGTAAATACATAAATGGCTAGCATGCTTTAGCCTGTACATGTTGGATTCCACTCATTCTATCTTGAACTGCATAGCCAATCCACATTCCTAGGTCTATTGGATTCAACCCGCTCTACCCTGAGCTGTATGGTCATTCCTCACTTTAAGACTATCGGATTCCATTCACTCAACTCTGAGCTGTATGGACAATCCTCACCCATAATATCACTAATATGGCACACAACTAATAACTCTATCATCTGTGGCTTACAAGATCAAAACATATTTATAGCTCACAAGGCCAAATAGAAAACAACACTATAGCACGTAAGGCCAAAACATACTTATGGCACTTCGATCATTGTTTGTAATCTAAATCATTGATTATGTTACATCTATAATCATTATATAAAATATCATTTGTTATAGGCCTCCGATCTCACATTCATGACAATCAAGGATTTATAACAATCCTATCTCTATCACAAATAAGGGGTCAACCCGACCACCACACAACGTATTCCAACGCCTCTTTATTTTATCATATATATATTCATATGCTACGCAATCTCAAGCATATTAATCAATTCAAAACATTTAATAAGGCGAAGGAAATGTGTATTCACTCACTCTTTTGGGATGGAAAACCACCCTTTGGATGTCTTCCTCGCGACAACGACTCTTTAACCTCTGCTGTCGTGCCTAGATAAACATACAAATATAGATTCAATGATCTGTAATGATATACGTGCATGATACAATGCATGATCATGCTCTCTCTCTCTTTCTCTTTCTCTCTCTCTCTCTCTTTACTGCCCATACTTATTCTAACCCTATTTTCATGTCATTCTCAGTTATTTTAACACTAATAGAAGCATAAACCCTCTAATTTATCTATCTAGTCAATAATTTAAGAACCCCCAATTTCTAGAGTTACGTCAACAGTATCTCAAGCTATCTATTTCTAAATCTACGCAAAACAATAGCTTAAAATAGAGAGATGAGTGAGAAAATAAACTTATTCGAGGTTGTAAGTGAGCTTTGAGTCCCTTTTTGATTGTTTCTCTCTCTTTGGTTATTATTCACCCGCGACTCCTTTCTGGTGATTCCTCTCGAATCGTTGATCAGAGCTCCGATTAGAGAAGATTTCTGAGTTCTGGTGTTGATTATGAGGTCATAGAAACTGAAATGACGGAGTTTGATTGAGGGATGATTGAGTTTTGTCCTTAACAAAGAGAAAGAAGTGTTTCAGATGAGAGATAAAGGAGAAAACGAAATGAGGAAGATGACCCCTGACATTTCATATATAATGAGGCTCTAAAATGATAAAAATGCCCTTCTGAAATATGTTCAGAAGTGCAATACGTCATTATGTATCGATACATGCCCTTCATGTATCGATACTTCGTCACAGAAAGGGATCGTTCACCTTCTAATTCATCCATGTATCGATATATGACTAGTCCATGTATCGATACTTACTTCACTAAAGCCCTAAGTATCGATACTTCAATCCCTATGTATCGATATTTTCAATCGAACATAAGTTTCAGGTCTGAAAGTGCCCTGAGTATCGATACTTCTTTCACAAAGTATCGATATTTTTACTATTCATCCTGACCGTAGAGTATCGATACTTCCCTTAAGTATCGATACTTTCTGCTCTGCATTTAAGTATCGATACCTGAAGCCCATGTATCAATACTTTCAGTCTTGGGTATCGATACATTCCGTCCCTCAAAGCCAAGTATCGATACATCGACACAGTATGTATCGATACTTTATCCTGTTTTCTCTATTTTAATACAGAAACTTTAAATGATCATAATTTTTTATTAGAATATCTTCATGAAACTTATAATATATCAACAGAAAGCTCTCTTCAAGCTTTACAAAAATGATAACGAACTTTTTCTTAATTGGAGATGGTTTTAAGGTCAAAAATCTAATTCTTTCTCATAGACTCATATTCTATACTACACACCTTCTTCTAAAAATAAATTCAAGTTATCATACCTTCTCGCGCATGATCTACACACTACTACATACACGAAAATTTATGAGAGTTTTACTACTACGCTCATAATATAAGGAACGGGTTTCACATTGTTAGTTAGCAATTTAAAGTATAATCTCCTTAACATTAGTCAATTATATGATAAAGGTTATAATATTATCTTTGAACAAAAGCCTATCTTTGGTCAACTTAAACGCCGACGTTTGAAAAAATATCAAAGACAGACCCCCTTTGCATTTGTGTCTATCTTGAAAGACTAATCAATAAATGTTTTATTTTTAATATTATTAAGGATTTTAAATTGTAACGTAATTTTTGAATGTCAAATAATATCATATTACTTTAATTATTAAAAAAATTCATAATAAAAAAATATTGTTGATGCAAGAAAACTTCCGGTGACTTTCCTACACTAAACATTGAGTGATTTCACGGTGGTGGTGCGATGGTCGATCGATTTTGTGTGTGTTTGTGACTAGACTTGGTATCTTCCAAGCTGCCTACGTACCCCCCTTTATTCTCTCTTTTCTCATTTCCTCTCCTCTGGTTCTTCTGATTCTCCCTCTTCTGGTTCTTTGGTTCTTTTGGTTCTCTCTCTTCTTCTTCTTTGGTTCTTCTGGTTCTCTCTCTTCTTCTTCTTTGGTGGGAGAATCAAGTCACATGTAGTTCTTTGTTTGACGGGAGAATATGCTAAATGTATAAGGTGATGATGATAACTGCAGGCTACGGTGGCAGGATGATAGCCCTAAGGAAGCATAAGGTGGTTGTATTAAATGCGCAGGGTCCCACCGTGATGATGCTCCTGTTACGTCACCCCCGAGACACCGAGTGCAAATCCTTCTGAGTGAAGCTTCCAGCCCTCCCGAGAATGAAATCCCCTGATTCTCGGGAGGCCTTTATATAGCGGATCGTGGCCTCGGGTTCGCCAGAAGGTAATGTAGCGAGGACTTGTAAATCCCGAATGCCCTTGAGTCCTTACTACTCTGTATAAATGTATTGGTCCGACTCCCCAAGACAGAGTCTAGAAGACCTGCCATTGAAGAACTGCGACCTGCGTGTAGACTAATCATGAATGACCGAAAGGAATTCTCTCGATTGATGACTTGGGCACACTACCGGAGATAACCTTGTTACTTCCCGTATAATACTGATAGCTCTCGGGACGATGTCGTGTCAAAGGACCCATTCAGAGAACAACATCTTTATATGATGAGTCTGGACAAGGATTTGAAGATGGACTTGAATCTGTGAATTGAGCCACACTAAAATCCCCCAACAAATATATATATACATATTATAACTAAATGCAAAAAAATTAATGAAAAAATTTTTAAAATAAAATATATTAATTTTATAATAACTTATCATGACTAAAATTATATTGATTTAATATCGTGTCTTGTTAAATATTTTATAAATAAAAAAAGGGGAGATAAAGAATTTTTTTTTTGTTGATATTTAGAGAAAGAGAGAGGTAATTATTATAAAAAAATATTTTTTATTTTTTCTTACTTATATTTAATAAGAATCTATTATAATTTTATAAAAGAGATTTATCACTCTATTTCCTTGATATTTCAAATATTATCACCTATATGACATTTATTCAATAATTATCACTTACCTCGTTTAGGTTTCGAATTTGGCCTGTTAAAATAATTATAGTTAATCATATATTATTTTCAGTAATTTATCATTCATAACCTTTAAAATTTAAATTTTTATTATTTAAATAATATTTTTTTCATATTTATTATTCACCACTACTAAAATTAGGAATATCAATATTAAAATAAGAAAAAAAATTTTACTATTCTTAGCACGTTAATCTATTTATGACATAATTAACTATTTTAGTAATTATATTCTTAACAGGTAAATCTATTTGTGATATAATTAAATATTTTAATAATTATATTATACTAACTTATTTACTTAATATTAATATATTATTTATTTAATAATTTTATCTAAAATTTTATTCTCAATTGAGTGTGAATTAAATTCTCCTAGTAATTTTTATTTTATAAAAAATTAATTTTTATATAATTTTTTATAATGAAATAAAAGGTGAAAATTAATTTTTGTTACAATAATATTATAGTAAAACTTCATTTATATCATTATTCATCATTAAGAGAAAATTTTAATTAGAATAAAAATTATAATTAATATATAAGTTTTGCTATTAAGTGCCTTTAAATCATGGCACTTGTTAAGATTTCTGTATTTGATAAATTATATTTTTTAATATATTGAAATTTACTGTGAATTGCTGCATTCAATGTCACGTTCCAATCTTAGGAATTGTACTATGTAAAAATTACAGTAAATTCAAAAAATATATCCTATTAATTAGAATATATCTTAATAACACGTAAAGTATTTTTAAAAATCTTATTTCAGAAAATTCTAATCTAATACATAATATTGTAAAACAAGTTTCAAAAATAATCAACATAAATAATCTTAATCTAAGATCAACTATAAATCACAATCAAAATAAAATAAAAATCAATATGATATACACTTGATCAAGTAACTGAAATACATAAATTATTTAATACAAATTTATTTAGTTTGAATTCAATGAACTACACATAATATAACTATTGAGTCGATAACCTATTGTTAAAAATGAAACTTTTGTCAGAGTCAAATATGCCTACTACTTGCTACAATCTGTCTTAAAATGTGGGGAGAAAAAAAAATAGTCAATATTTTTAAAATACTCAGTGAGTAAATATATATCTATATATAAATATAATTTATAACTCATGTATGAAATAATGATGTATCAAAGAAAACTATCATTAAGGAAAACCAGTCTTCGAACTATCTCATCAAAAGTCAAATAAGATATAAACCATTTATCAATCAAGATACCATTAACATCAATTACATATGAAGTTTCAATTCATAATTTCAATAATCTACTTGTTATGAAGCTTAATTTACATTCTAAATAACAAAGCAGGAATCAAATTTCTATGAGTAGAGTTAAATAGCTCAGATGAGCAACAAACCTTAATCAAATTCATCAAAAATTCATGAAATTAAGATCATAAGATGTTATTAAACTTACCAAATGGTAAATTCTAATTCTAGGAAATTTTAATTGGTGTAGATTAATGAAGTCTCAATACCAACCTTTAATGAGTTTTAGTACCAAAAAGACATTTATCAATTGAATTTTTTGTTTGACAAAAATTACGTTTAAAATATGAGTGCACAATCAACACATTTACGAAATATTTTTTCAATTTCGTCATTTTCATCTAAATCTTCTCAAATCACGTCCATAACTTATCAATTATATAATATTAAGAACCCGCATGCATATTTTATATAAAATAATAAAAATATCCATAAGGATTATAATAATCAAAATACCTCTAAATTAAAAATAAAGAATTTACAATAAATACTAAAATTTAGTATAAATAACAAATATAAAAATTTTAACAAAAGTTTTAAGGACACTCATTATCAAAATCCTTAATATATATAAATTTAATAAAATTTAATATTTATAATTAAAATAAAATTAATAATGGTTATTATTATTAACGAATTTTATATAACATTTTTTAATACTATAATTTAAATATAATAAAAAATTTAACAAATTATATCTTAATTAATTATCCAATAATTTTTATAACTAAAAAATACATATTTTTCAATATTAATATAATAATATTTATAATTTAAAAATAAATAATAAATAAAAATATATTTTTTCATTAAAATAAGAAGAAAAAAAAAATCTAAAACATCTCATTGGCATCCCAACAGCATCCGCACCTAGGGGTAGCCACCACCACTTTCTCACCAAACCCTAGCCACCGACACCAACAATACCAAACCTTTAAAATTAATAAACAAATAAAATTAATTTTATTATTTTTAAAATTATTTTATTATAATGATTAGTAAATAAAGGAATTGTTATATTTATTTAATATTAATTTTAATATTTTTGAATTGCTTTATTATAATAATTAATAATTGAAAGGATTATTATACTTATTTAGTTATTAACAATCATTTTTTTATTAGCAATAATCTTTCTTATTTCACAAAGATTATCATACACTTAAAAATTTTAAGAGAGACAAAAAATTCTAATTAAAAGGGTGCGCGAGTTTTCGATTTAGGTTTATTTTTGTCAGATCAACTAAATTATAGGAGTGTATATGTTATTCTCTCAAAATTTACTTGATAAAAAATTTAAAATTTTGAAGTTATAGATAATAAATTACTAAGAATATATATATAATTAATTATTATTTATAGGTATAGCCTGGAGGTGATGGGTTAAATTTGAGATATATGATTTAGATTCACGTTTTGAGTTCATTCCTAATCAATCACTCCTAATCAATCACTCGTGATTTAAGTTGGATGCCTGAATGATAGTATATTCAATTAGTATTCCCAGAAGATTAATAGGACAAAATTCATCGATCAAGGCAAGATTCAAATACTCGGAATTATCTAAAAAAAAATCATTATAATTATATAAAGGTGATAATGGAATTCAAAATTCCCCTAATAATTATTGATTATATGTCATTTAGATGATAATATTTAAAACTTTAGAGAAGGAAAGTGATAAAATTTATTCTATAAATTTGATTCATTAATTTTTAAGAATAAGAATAAGAAAAATAAAAGTTATAAAAAAAATTAAAATTTTGCAAACAATATGGTAAGAAAGAAAATTCAAGTGGTACAATTTATACATAAAAAATTATAACAAAAAATAAGATTTATATTTTAAATCTATGTATAATAAATTATATTAAGTGATAATAATTTAAAAATTTTTATAAGGTATAACTATAAACTATCTTTTCATTAATTATTTTATAAAAGTATAATTTTCCTACCATGGAAGGTCCATGTAGCATGTTTTGCACTCCTAAGTATGTTGCGTGCACACAGAGTAAGTACAGATGATATACACCTCTAAGTTTCTAACAAATATTGACATAGGCATAAACAGGAAGTACAGACATCTTCAACACTAGTAGATTCTGAATTGGATTTTTCAACACTCATAAATATGTTATCTAGAAATAATTTATCCATTTAAAAGTATTTACTGTGATTAGAATTTTCCTTATTTACCACTTTTTCTTTTTTTTTAATGAAAAAACCTCAAAAGAGGTTAATAAAATTAAAAGGAGAAAAAATATTTAGATACAAAAAATAGAAATATTTTTTAATTAATTTTTTTTCCCATGCGTGTAACATTTATTATACAGAAGAGCAGGAATATTAAATAGTACTAAGGTTTCTGTATTGAGAGTTTTTAAAGTAGTAGTACTAAAAAAGAACAAAATAATATTTTGAAAATGGTACTTTAAAAAAAATGTGTTGATAGTATTGATTAAAATAAATTATTAAATAAAAAATCATGTTCTTTTCATTATTTTTATTTTTATAATTCCAGGGTATCAAGAATATTAATTATAATTGTGTAAATGATTTTAAATCAAATTTAAGTTCCCTTAGAAATTAGAATTGTGACACCCAAAGATTAGAAAGAAATAATAGCATTAATTTTTATTAAAATATATATATATATATATATATACACACACACTCTAAAATTTTTAGATAAAAAAAGTTATTAGTTAGAATATATATAGATTGAAACCCTAATGACTCTAAAATGCAATATCTCAAACTCAAAAACATTAACAGCAAGAAGATAATTATTCCAAGGCACGTTTGGTTGACTGTGAAGAATGACTATTTCAAATGGAAGTGTTATGCAAAACGTTCATCATACTCTAAAGCGATATTTGGTAGTGAGATATTGTGAGTTTACAGTTAATATTATTTTAAAATTATTGTTGCTCTATAGATAATTATTGTGGTTTAGAAACTAAAATATTAAATTTTAATTAAAATATAAGTAAATTCTCTTAACTATAGAGCTAATAATTTAGATCAATTATTCGACATAAATTTCGTATAAATAAACGAATTTGAGTTAAAAAAAATTGATTCAAATAATAAATAAATTATATTTATAATTATAATTTTGATATGATTAAAATCGTATCCATATTTAAATTTATTTATTTGTTAATTTATTTAAAGTTTATTTATTTAATAATAAAATGTTATTTTTTAATTTTTTTCAATTATATATATATTATAATAAATAATCATATTAAATAGAAATTCCAAAATCAAAATGAGAAATATTTTTGCTTTGATTTTATAATAAAATATTTAAAAAATAGTTATACTGATGGTAAATAAATAATAAGTTTGATTGCATTTAATCATATAATACCAATATAATTCATTTAATACATAAATAATAAGTAAATTGTATTTATATTTATAATTTTAACATAAATAATAAATAAATCATATTTACATTTACCAAAATTTTTGCTATACCCATTTAAAACACAACACAAATACAATTCATATACATGAATTCAGGGGCGGAGTCAGCATAATAATGAGAGGGTCATGATCCCCCCATATTTTAAAAATTAACAAAATTTTAAATTAATGAATAAAATATTTTTTTAAAATATTTTTTAAAATAAATAAAATCTTATTTTGATCTTCGAATTTAAATTTCTGGCTTCGTTACTGTACGAATTAGCACCTTAAATTAAAAGTTGAAGTTATTAAATATTTTTTAAAGCTAAAAATCTATTTGTTATTGTAGTAATTATGCTTTATTTCAAGAGTAAAATTAAAAAGTTGTTTGATAATATCAATATATTATTAATACTCAATATTTCTACCTTTTTTTATACAATTTATCCTACTGTAGTTTTTGAACTACAACAACATAATGTCCAACGACTAACCTTCGATATAAGATAATTACACCAAACATACTCTGAATCTGTTAAGGTCAAGATTGAATCTGTGTCGGTGGGAGTTTTACTAACTACTTCCTTTGTCGATAAGGATGCAATCTCGACCGAGTGAGTCGGGTTGTGCTTCATGAGTAAAATGGAGGAACTAGACACGTCTACGTCCATGTCTCAAGTGGTATAGGGTAAAAATGTAATTTCAATTCTTTCTATTTAATAATTAAAATGGGGAGTTAACACCAACGGTAGCAAGTGCGATCGTATAAAAGGGAAGGGATAGATAAACATAAAATAAACTCCACCAAGAATATCATGGAAACAAAGAATCTCTCTCTCTCTCTATATCTATCTATCTATCTATCTATCTATATATATATATATAAACATAAAATAATTTTACAGCCATCTTTAAAAATATTTATAACCGTAGAATTTTATTCCAAAGCTGAGTACGTGTCAAAAGGTTTATTTATTGATTGATTTTGATATTCTTAATACCAGTGGCAATACAAATTGATCATATAATTTGTGTTAAGATCTTATTTACATTTTAGTTAAATTTAAATTTATTTCGATTTTAAATTAAAAAAACAAATATCACCTTAAAATAATTATAATATTTTTAATTAGATATAATTAATAACATAATTATTTAATTATATTCAATGACGAAGTTAATAAAAATTAGTGAAGTCTTTACATAATATTATGGTTTTGTCGAAATTGTGTTGTTTCCGTATCATAAAAATATGTGTGCCAGCGCGCATATTTTTTTTTTAAATGATTTGTTCAAAAAATTTTAGCATTAAGTAAGAATATAAGAATAATCTGTATCAAGTGAAATTCAATCTTCATTTTATTTTTTCAAAAAATAATTTAGAATTTTTTATTGCTATAAAAAAATGAAATATAAAAATTGATTATAAGTTCAAACATCCTTGAAATCATACCAAGGCTTTTTGACCGATTCATTTGAAAAACAAAATTGTGAGAATTTAAAAATAAAAAAATGAACAATATCATTAATAGCGGTAAACTAGAGTTGTGACAATTATATTGTAATTGTAACGACCCGTACCTCACCTCGAGGGTATAATTATCATTTTCTATCCTTTTAATTCATGTCTCTGCACTCGTTTCGTGTTTCATGGGATTATGGGTGTAATCCTAGGCTCGTGTGGGGCCTATTAAAGTGAAAATCTGAAATTTTGATAAGTTCGGTCGACCGAATGGAAGGATTCGTTCGACCGAATATGCTTCGGCTGAAACCCATTCGATCGAACGTGCGACCGAACTCAAAATGACTCTCTGTCCATTTTTCGTTCGACCGAAATAGAATTTGTTCGACCGAAGTTTTTCGGTTGCAGGTTCGTTCGACCGAACCTGGGAGTATTCGACCGAAAATTCGACAGAAGCTCTCGGGAAGAAATTCGGTCGATCGCCCGTGGAATTCGTTCGACCGAAGGGTTAGCCGGTCGAATGAATCGAAGATTCGTTCGATCGAATCGGCGCGAAATGACGATTTTACCCTCATCCAGAAGCTTCTTCCTTTAGAAAACTTAAGGGCAAAATGGTAATTTCACCCTTTGTCTATAAAAAGGGGTCTGAGGTCCGAAATTTTCAGGTTCTCTCTTCCTTTT
>JAVXUL010143888.1:0-14645 GCA_035590515.1 Trichilia minutiflora
TTTAAATGCAAAAAGACTTTTTATAAAAAGTCTTTTCATTTTTATTTGTTTGGCCCAGCTTTTAATAAAAAGAGGTTAAGAAGCACTAAAAAAGCTGGGTCAAACAGGCACTAACTTTGAAATATTTTTTAAAACGATTACTTTTGGAATTAAAGAAAAAACGGGTTATTAACGTCAATTTTTCAAAGTTTTATGGGGTACCATTGGCAATTAATTTTTAAGTTTAACAGTTGCTTAATAGCACGTATTACTATTTTACTAATTAGCAAAATTTAGATTAATTATAAATTAAAAAAAAAAGTGATTCTTAATAATAATTTAAATTAGTATTCATCAAATCAAATAAAAATATAATAATATTAAACAAAAACTCAAATCCTATATGTAAATTAAATAGTTGTTGTATTAGATAAATTTAAAAATTAATGTTTATTAAATACTTTAATTAGTATGTCAAATGAAATTTAAATCTCCTATAAGTTGAATTTTTGGGATGCTATTACCAGGTGCCGATGGAGCAATAATAATTTCATCAGTGCTGACACATCACTGTACCGTGTTGCGGAAAATGAACATAAGGTCCGTAGGTAAATGAAATATTATCGCATTCAATGATTTCCATTTCTCCATAAATCTGCAAACCCTGCTGCTCTGGTTTCTGCCCTTTTTTGCTACCCTCTACTTCATCGTTAAAGATTGAAAAGAAATAGTAAACTAATAAAACTTGCTTGTACATATAGTGGCATATTGCATGTGCTTTGGGATCACCAAGTGTTTTTGTTTTCATATCATATTAACCGAACTCCTCTTCCTCCTCTGTATCGTATATCTCTCTGTTTTGCTTCTTCTTACGGTTATATTTTCGGACAAATGGGTGAAGAAGCTAAGCAGGTTATATATTTATGAATTTCTTGAGTTTTCAATGTTTAATGGTTGGGTTGGGTAATTGTATGCATAATTTTGACTGCGTGTGCCTGCAGGAACAACCAAAAGCAGAGGAGCCTCAGCCGGTTGAACAAGAGAAAAAAGAAGATAAGCCAGCAGAAGATCAGAAAGAGGAGGCCAAACCACCATCTCCATTTGTGTTGTTTGTGGATTTGCATTGTGTAGGTTCTGCCAAGAAAATTGAGGAATCAATTATGAGGAGATATTGGAATTTATAGTCCTGCCTGAGATCTTAACGGACAAAAATATAGTATTAGTAAATAAAAAAATAGTAGAGAGAAGAAAAAACATCAATATTCTAACATTAGGTAGATGAGATTCAAGATGGTTTAACCTGTTGGTATTTGCCTGTGCTGATTGACAACAGGAGCAGAGGGTGTTACAATAGATATGACACAAAATCAAGTGACCATAAAGGGAATCGTTGAACCACAAACTATTTCTGCTAAAATTATGAAGAAAACAAAGAGAAGAGCTAAAGTTTTATCTCCATTGCCAGCAACCGAAGGAGAACCGATTCCTGAAGTTGTCACTTCCCAGGTATTGAATCACTCTGATCATGAATCTATAATAAAAGATTAAAATCTTTCCTTGTAGTTCTATAGCAATGCTTAATTGCTTATTACTCATGCTCTTCCTCTGCATCAGGTTGGTGGATCAACCACCGTGGAGCTCAATGTAAACATGCATTGTGAAGCTTGTACAGAACAACTTAAGAAGAAGATACTCAAAATTAGAGGTAAATACTAAATATAATTAATTTCGCATTTACTAACTAATTAGCAGATGTAATGATTAGCAGTGTTTATTAATAAATCATACAAATTAATTAATCAAGCTCGTGGAATATGTCTACAGACGCACAAAGAAACAAGCGAAAATCGTACTACAGCCCGAGCCTGAGCCCGCAGCAGCACCTGCAGCTGAACCCGAGAAGCCTGCAGAAGAGAAGAAAGAAGATGAAAAAAATGCAGAAGAAACCAAACCAGAAGAGAAAAATGGAAGAGGTAAAACCTCCAGCGCGCAGAAGAAGAAACTAAAAAGGAAGAAGAAGAACAGAAGGAAGGAGCAGAAGCCATTAACAGCATCAACAATTTTGAGGAAGAAACTACGAAGAGAATGATGGATTATTACCAGCCTCTTTACGTGGTAGAACGAACTCCGCCACCTCATCTTTTCAGCGATGAAAATCCCAATGCATGTTGCATTTCATAATAGAAATAGGTTAATTAATTAATCTTATATATAATTCGTAACTAATGAAGTGATTAATTAGTTACTAAATATGATTAACAGGGACAGTACCTTGTAATTCTTCTCGTGATCTACGAGAATCTAGAGAAGAATTTGGAGGATATGCATGAGTGTGATTGTGGGCGATTACCATAAATCCAAACTATTTAATAATATAATCATTCTGTATTATATTAATTAATAATATATATCCATAGAGATAGTTTTATTTATTTTACCACAGAATAAGTAGTTCATTTTATTTATATAGTTAGCATAAGATTATTAATAGTAGTAGTACGAGAATGATGTAATCAATCAAGTATTTAATTTAAATATCTGAGAGACATATAATTAGAATATGTTTGTTATGAATTATGTGTGTATATAAAAAGAAAAAACAAAGGAATTTCCTATTGTTTTTCATGAATCACCAATTATAAATTTAATTTTACTCTAATCAATCATAAAATAATTTAATTGAAGGATTGTTATATATCGATCTATATCTGCCATGTATATCCTATATGGACATGCTAGTAAATTTGTAATGAACCCTCTATCGAACTGTATAAAATTTGATATTCTTTTTTTTTTTTTTTTCATCATCCCAGAATCACACGATTTCATTAACTAAAATATTCTTTAATTAAAATCTATATAAGAATCAATATTGTTATAATTTATTTTGGCAGTAAAATGAATTCTTGATATATCTATTTCTGAAATTCCTACTTTAAAAAATGGAAAAGGCATAACTAGAAACTCCCAAGTCAGACCATTCCTGTGTGGTATGTCTGTATTGAAAAATGCCACCTAAACCGAACCTTTTGCATACAAAATACCCATCCAAATGAAATTGGTGTTGTGGAGATCACATGTTCGAAAAGACAGAATTTATTAATTAAAGTGATAATTCGTGAGATTCTTTGAGATATAAAAAATCATAGGAATATGGGGTTGGATCCATCAACACTCAAAAGATAAAAACATGTACGTCATCTCACAATAACAACTAACAACAAAATCTCCACAATCAAGAAATATCAAATATAGACATGGACATGGAGGCGAAACTGTAATCCAATTCACCCTATTATATTATATTAGGTTCCATTTTGGTTTAACACGGAGATATTGTGGTTTTTAAATTATAATAGTAACAAAACAAAAAAAAATACTAAATATTACGTCTACAACGTTAAATGAAATTATTTATTGTTTAATTTATATCTCATATTTTTATTTGTTAGACATATATCATCTGGCTAATAGATATTAAGAACATGGCATTAACGAGGCATAAATTTTGTTGAAAGTCTATGTCACTATCTAGAGTTCAATTTGAAATAATAATGAAATTTATAGTACTTTGTTAGAGAATTTTTTTGTGTCAAAGCCTAAAAAAGCCGCAAAAATATTAAACGTGGAGTTTTTTTTAGCTTAAAACTTCCGACAATCAAGTCAGCTTCACACACAAAACTCGAGATTAATTTAAGAGAGTTCTGTAATTATATTTTGGCAGAGTTTTGTTTTGTAATTATAAAATCCAGTCAAAAATTTTCCGCTATTATAAAATTTTCTGTGTATAATAGAACAGAGAGTAGTGATAAATATATATTATTTTAATCGATTTAAGATAAAATTTTAAATTGAATATATATTATAATTTAAAAATAAATAAATTTAATTTAATTTATTAATATATTATAAATCAATTTAAATTAAATCATAAATTACGATTTGAAACGGTTTAAATTATATTATAAAATTAAAAATATAATCTATTTGTAACAAATACAATCAGTTTCAATTCTATAATCTCTTATTAATATTTAAGAATAAGTTTTGTAACAAAAATTTTTTAACCTATTTGTGAATAACTTTTTTTATTAATTATTATTATATAAAAAATATATAAAGGTAAATTATATATAATTTGTGATGATAATTGAATAATAATAAAAATTTTATAAGATAATATTAAGCGATTTCACAGTTTAGAATTGATTCAATTTATAATCCAAACAATGAACAACGATTTGAAAAATATCAATCTATAGTCGATCTATAAATTTTTCAAACTGATCCAAACCGTTAATTTTTGCGATTTGGATTGGAAAGATTTGAAAATGTCCACCCCTAATAGAGAGAGAAGTTGGGTTATGTTACGACATCTTATTGACCGCTTTTCCTGAAATTCATTGACAAAAATGTTTGTAAAGAAAACGACAAATTTTTTCTTTAATTTTTTTAAATTTTAAAAATTCCCCTATCAGAATATTTATTAAAAAAACCTCTTATAATTTATTTAAATAAAAAAACTCTATTAAAAAATTTATAGTTTAAATAAATGATAAAAATCTTCTTTATTAAAAATAAAAATATATACTTTATCATATAAATTTTTGATTTTTATGCTATAAATCCTTAATTTTCATTGAACTAAAATAATTAAATTCTTTTAAAAAATATTTTAAATTTAATTAATAATTTTAATATTTTATTTTATTAAAGGTTATTACTTATACCATACATAAGCTTAGGTTAATCAATCAAATTACAAACTTAATATACTAAAATGATACATAATCAAATAAAAGAATTGTAGAATCAATTTATAGTAAGACTCTATAAACTCACTAAAAAGCTAGTAATAGACGATATGATCGAATTAAATATTGATTTATAAATTAATTAAATATATTTATAAACCGATATTAACACCTAATAATGTAATACGACTTCTAAATTACAATGAAGTGCAAAACTTCAAGAATGAACATTTTCGTCATCAATTATCGTATAATTTAATCCTTCTGTCACACAATACTCCGATTGAACCAAGAGTATGCTATAATCGTCAAATCCTTTTAGATCTAATACTATGTATAATAAATAATAGATTATAACTCTATTGTGTGTTACATTGAGAGCATACTTCTCAATCGTACACAAGACATTACCCAGGCCTAAGCTTTTCTAAGTCAAATCTATATTATTTACATAGAGCATTCTACCTCAAACACTAAGGCTGACGAATCCTTTCTCGAACACTCACATACCTCTATAAATGTCTCACCATACTCAATGACTACCTATCATAAGCCTGAATATAGATTTGTCCTAAGTAGTAACAAAATATGACAATTCACCCATAAAATAACAATGGTATTGTAAAATCTAAGGATTACTTATACAACTAATATGATGAATGTCCAATTAAAGATTAAGTGTAATTAATATTTTGACAATTGATGTGAGTCCATTCAGAAAACTCATACTCAATCAATAAGGACCTACACACTTTTTTTATTATTTTCACACAAGTAATCTATAAAATTGATTACCCTCTATCACATAGAGTAAAGATAATGTATACTAGTCTTTTTGGTATTATAAAAGTATCATTTTATAGTCTTACGACTAAGAATATTTAAGAATGAAACTACTAACACACAATCTCATAAATATAAACTCATCATAATAGTGTGTATTGCATAATTTTCACAGACTTTTGAAAATGAAATAGCATGCATACAAGTAAGTTAGTGTTTATAGAACAATTTATGCAAGATCTTGTAAATTAGTCCAAATCCAAACAAATCAAGCAACCAAGCATTAACCTTTAATATGGATTTGATGTAAACTAATCTTACAAGTGTGAAATCTGAAGAGAATGAAAACCCCTTCAAATCCTTCTTGGCAAAAATTTAGAGAGAGAGAGAGCTTGTGTGTTTTTCTTAATTTTTTTAAAATTAACTAAAAAATAGTAAAATTGCCTATTTATAAACCCTTGATCTTTACCCTTTTGTCCTTGGACAATTAGTCAATTACTAATGTGTCCTAAGCTTGTCAAACAAGATTTTTAATAGTAAATATAAAATTTCACTTAGGTCGCAAAACTTTAAAAATGTGATAATTTGATCCTAAGTTCAGTCAAACCCTTTTAACCAGATTTGTTTTCATTTCATTTATATTTCTAAATATAAATAGAATGATATAACTTAATATAAGTCATATTTAGGTCAATAGACATAGCTCTCTAATTTATTAAATCATTTAATACGTAAATCGTTTATAATTTTCAGTATAATATTATCTCCGAGTGTGCTAACGCTCTTGCAGATAATATTCACTCTCTCTAATGAAAGGACGAGGGATTTTTATTAATTTTGACCTCTTGGTTCATTGTGATATTAGCTGTGAGTCAAAAATGATCTTATTAATTTTAATCCGAATGATTTCGGGGCTCAACGATCGTGGTTAACATCTAGCAATGTTCTATAGCCCCTAATCCACAATGAAAAAATTCTCCATCAAAATTTTGTGCTTGATTATACGTTTCATATGGATATATTCTCTCCGTTCGTCTAATCCCTACTGAATTAGGGTTTACGGACGTCAAATTTCCTAAATCCAGTTTTAGTTTAGGCTATTAGTTAATACATTATGAACTCGTTACTACGAAACTCTTTCGTGTAATATTAAATACTTTAGCCAAAGATTTTTATTTCAGATGTTTACGGATACCCGATTAGAAATTCGAAGGTGGATCGAGTCAAAGGAACCTCGAAATCCCTAATATTAAGTCAATAGATTTCATATTGATTGTCTGTCATTTTTTAATATAAATAATATATGGCCAAACTGATTTTTCATACAAGACATGATTAGTCTTATACTTATGCACCATATAAACTATATATATTTATACTAAAGCATAACACTGACATCTCAGGTCTAAAGAATAATTTCAAACTGATAAAATCTTATGACAAATTATTGATATCATACATCCTTATAATTTATTATAACTTTGGTCATAATAAATTAATCCACACCAATGTCCTAATAACATAACAATCATGTCACACATGCTATTATCATCTCATGATAATCAACGGAGACATCTAGTGTGTCTACTGTGCAATATCAATGCTCAATTGATATAGCTTTTCTAGAAAACTATTTAGATAATTAGTATTATCAAGGTAATTTATGTGTGCACTCTTTCATTAATATGATTAATAAGAGGAAGCAATATGTACAGATAAATTGAAACAATTTTTTTATTAATATAATAATATACAGTACATAATTATAAAATAACTCAATACAAGCTGTCCAAAATCGATAACATAAATGGTTTGAATTAGGGCATACTAAACCAATAGTTTTATCATAACATATAAATCATACATACATATTATCATGATAAATGATAATATATTTGAAAAATACTCATTTTATTGATCAAAAGATTTTTAAGAGATTTTTAAAGTCACAATCACAGATTATATCGTGATTGACTTTTAAGGTATATATCTCTTTCATATATATAGTCATAATATAGATACATATAGTCAAAAATAGTTCATCTCCTTCATAGATGATTACTCACGCTATATGTATCTCTACATGCTTCATAATAAGCATGACGTATTAAATGTCTTTAAGGTATTTAAATCTGAAGTAGAGAAACAATCTAAACAACAAATTAAGATTGTGAGACAATATAGAGGTGAAGAATATTATGGTAGATACATTGAAGATGTAAAAGCACTTGGTCTATTTATGAAATTTCTTGAAGAGTATGAAATAGTTGCCCAATATACAATGCCTGGCTCTTTGGACTAGAATGGTGTAGCGAAAAGAAGATATTGAACATTATTTATGAGCCCTGTGCTTAGATCTTAAGGATATATCTGCAATTTTTTACTTTTACTATTCATACATTTGCATCAATCGTGTACCCCGTGTGCATGTAGGTGTGATTTCATAATTATTTTGAGAGTTAAATTGTTTAAGATGAAGTTTTGGGATTGTGAACGCAGGGATCTCAATAAAATTAAATGTTAGTTTTATTTTGAGTAGAACCCCAATGATATTTTTCAATTAAGGAAAAGATTGGAGAGAAAATATACAATTCGTTCGAACGAAGGAGTCAGATTGTTCAAACAAAATTCTAGTAATTCATTCGATCGAATCAATCGTTCAAACGAAAAATTGAGAAGTTCTTTGACTTTGAAAGTGCCAGATTCATTCGATCGAATTCATATTCGTTCGAACGAATCCCCCGATTTGTTCGACTAAGAACATAGTTCGCTCAAATGAATCCCAATTCGTTCGATCGAATCGATATAAAATGACGGTTTTACCCGTTTTTAGAAGATTCTTCTTTGCATAATTTAAGGATAAAAAGGTAATTTCATCCCTATTTTTATAAAAGGGGAGCTGAGCTCGTTTTCCCTCTCATTTTTCTTCTTTTTCCTTCGTTCTCTCTTCCCCTCCCATTTTCTCCTCTGTCTTGCAAACCCATCTCCCTGTTCTTGTGTTTTCTTTGATTTCTTCTTAAATTCTTACTACATTATACACAATAAACACTCTACAAGCTTTGATTTGGCATTTGGAACGTAGGATTGGGA
Source organism: Trichilia minutiflora (assembly GCA_035590515.1). Taxonomy (NCBI): domain Eukaryota; kingdom Viridiplantae; phylum Streptophyta; class Magnoliopsida; order Sapindales; family Meliaceae; genus Trichilia; species Trichilia minutiflora. The sequence goes on from JAVXUL010143888.1 coordinate 8,607, forward strand.
ATGAGGAGTTAAGGTTTCGAGAGATGATTTGAGATTTTTTGAGTTTAAGGTGAAATTCGAACAAACCGATTATACCACAAGGTAACCCGCTTTATTTTTAACCTGTCTATATGTTTTATTTTGTAATATGGCATGATTTTGTGAAATGGCTATTACTGTACACTCGTAGGGGTTTCACTAGATTTATCGTCCATATTTTAGTTATCATGTATTATTCGAATTATAGTGAAGTCAAAAGAGTCGTAGGATATTAGAAATATAAATTTAGAGAAAATGGGTAAATATAAATAGTAATTGGGTTACTGTTCTAGCCAACGTGTGGGGTTCGCATGTCTATATTACGAAACCGAGTTGAATTATGCTTTTCTAGTTACAATGTGAGTCCGTGGTAGTTTTGTATGGTAATTAGATGAGTAACGAGGTTATTCGATTTTCGTGTATTGTCCGATTTTAAAAAAAGCCTAGGGTAAGCATACATTGCACCCATATGAGTTTTAGTTGAGGTTTAGAATATATATTGAGATGTCTTGAGATATGTGATTAGACGACGGAGCGTAAACAAGAAATTTATGTACCGATATGAGAAACGAGGGAAATTAGGGAGTGTATACCCTCCCTAAACAGTGAATGAACTCTTTCTGTTTTCATTACTTGAATAAATATCTTGTTTTTATATTTAAAATGATATATAAGCGTTTTATAAATGATTATTCTATTTACTCCTATTTATGCGAAAGTGCGCATATGACTATTTTTATATGATTTTATACTGATATGTGAATTGCATAATGGATTGATTTGATTAGCATATTTATTTTTCATGAATGATGGTCGCGAACCGATTTTATGATATGTATATACTTAGATATTGATGTATGTGGATATGGATATACCTATTAGTGATGACAGCCATGTGGGTCAGGATATTTACTGTAGTTACAGGGTATGTGGTAGCTTGGAAGAGATCACCTGGAAGTGGTCCCCTAGGTGAGTGCGGTATATGGTAGCCTAGGATCGGTCTGATAGAGAGGTCTTCTAGGTGAGTGCGGGAGACTTCACAGGTGGGGATTATTATATGGTGTTATATTATTGTATTAAAAATGTGATTTAATCACCTGTGAGTCTTATCGAGGGTAGTTACGGACGTTAGCATATGACTACTCGAGGCAACTTCAGTGGTGGACGTATTTCTTGAAAACGATGCATGTTTTACTTTTTGCATTTAAAATAACATTTTATTAAAATAGCATTGTTTTGTTTGCATATAAAACCCACTGACGATCTCAAGATGCCCAAGATTAGGGTAATCACCGAGAAAGATAGCCAATTCAATGACTTTGGATATATGTTTTGTAGTTTTTAAATTAAAAGAACTTCTTTAAATTAAATTATTTTATACTGTGTTCTCGGGTTGGGACGTGACATTATTAGAATTGAAAAGAAGAATGGTTTATAGCTCTAAGCTTCCTAGGTTCTTGTGGATTGAAGCTCTTAAGACGATAGTGTACATATTAAACTGAGTTTGGACTAAATCTGTTGCAAAGCCGCCTTTTGAATTATTTAAAGGTTAAAAACCAAGTTTGCGACATGTACATATTGGGAGATGCCTATCTGAAGTAAGAATCTATAACCCATAAGAAAAGAAGTTAAACCCAAAGACCATTAGTGGCTATTTCATTGGATATGCTGAAAGGTATAAAGGGTACAAATTTTATTATCCATCTTATACTATTAAGATTATAGAATCAAGAAATGCTAAATTTCTTGAAAATGACTTGATTAATAAGAGTGATCAATCTAGGAACCTTATTTCTAATAAAGACCATTTAAAGGCTCAACCTTTTACCTCAAGTATAAGATTGGCTGTTCACAACATTCCTTCAGTTCAACTAGATATTATACAATCAATTATTAAGAATCCACAACCAATTAATATTGATCCAGTAGATCTAGTTGTTTAACAATTACCAGAAACTATTGGGCAACTAGGTGAACAACATTCAAAAAATATTTATTGGAGTTTAACTATAATGTTGGAGCTGAGAATGATCCTGAAACATTTTCACAAGTCATGAGTTACAACGAATCTATTTTGTGGTTCAATGTCATGAAAGAATAGATGAATTCTATAGCATCTAACGAAGTTTGAGATTTGGTCGAGTTGCCCAAGAGTTTAAGAGTTATTAATTGTAAATATGTCTTTAAGACTAAAAGGAACTTATTGAGCAACATTGAGAGATATAAAGCCAGACTAATTATTAAAGAATTTACTCAAAAAGAGAGAATCGATTACACAGAGATATTTTTTCCTGTATCCAAGAAAGATTATCTTAGTATTATTATGACATTAGTAACACATTTTGATATGGAGTTGCATCAAATATATATGAAGACAGCTTTGCTTAATGAAGATCTAAAGGATGAGGTTTATATGAAACAGCCTGAAGGATTCTCTTTTAATAATAGTGAGCATTTAGTCTACAAGATTGAGAAATTCATATAAAAATTGAAACAATCCTCCCGACAATGGTATTTAAAATTTCATAATGTTATCTCTTCATTTGATTTCGTAGATAACGTTATAGATCAATATATATATATTAGAAGGTCAGTGAGAGTAAAATTATTTTCATGTGTTGTATATGGATGATATTTTACTTGTAACCAATAATAATAGGTTTCTACACGAGGTGAAATAATTTCTCTCTAAGAGTTTTGATATGAAGGATATGAGTGAAACATTTTATGTTATTAGCATTAAGATACATAGGGATAAATCTTGCGATATTTTAGATTTATCTCAAGAAACTTATATCAATAAAGTTTTAGAGAGATTTCAAATAAAGAATTGTTCACCGAGTATAGCATCCATCATGAAGGGTGACAGGTTTAATTTAAACCAATACCAAAAGAATAACCTAGAGAGGGAACAAATGAAAGACATCCCTCATGCTTGTATTGTCGGAAGTTTGATGTATGCTTAGGTTTGCACTTAACCTAACATAGAGCATTTGCTATAGGGATGTTAGGACGATATCAAAGTAATCTAGGTATAGACTATTGGAGAGTTGCAAAGAAAGTGATGAGATATCTTAAGGGTACAAAGAATTTTATGCTTATATATAGACAGACTGACAATTTAAAAGTGATTGGTTACTCCGATTAAGACTTTGCTAATTGTGATGATTCATGTAAAACAACATCATATTACATTTTTATGTTAGTCAATGGAGCCATTTCTTGGAAGAGTGCCAGCCAAACATTGATTGCTACTTCCACTATAAAAGCTAAGTTTGTTTCTTGTTTTAAGGCAACATCACATAATATATAGTTAAAAATTTCATAGATGAGCTTAGAATTATGGATTCTATCTCTAAGTCATTAAGGATATTTTATGATAATTTAACTGTTATATTCATGACTAAGAATAATAAGAGTAATAGTTAAAATAAGCATATTAACATAAAATACCTATTAGGGAATGTGTTAAAGAGAAATAAGTGATTATTGAACACACCGGCACAAAATTGATGATAGCTAATCCTTTGATTAAAGGCATACCACTAAGAAATTATAAGGATCATATGGGTTATAGCGGACAAGGTTTCATTATATACTCATTTTGTATAGATTATTTTTATTTATGAAATTCTTATTCAGTTTTGATGCATTTTCATTATATATATATTGTTGGGAGATTTTACCGAGGCCCAGCCCAGCGGCCCAAGCCCATCTCCAGGTCCTTGTCCAAGCCTACCACGTGCACATATCCAACAGTCTCTCTTATACGGTGTCGTTATGAGGAGTTCCTCGTGCTAACAGGCAGATAGCCTAACAGTCTCGGGCACTCTGATCGAGATAACCAGTCAGGGATTCTTCTTCGAAGTCATTTGCTGTCAGCTTGCATTCGGATCGGAGCTTTCAATGACATATACCCTCAGAGTCGGAGGGTCGGATCGATAGTCTACTATACAACAGCACGGATCTACAGACACTCGGGGTATGCTAGTCCCCGTCCCTCCACCTCCTGGTGACATCGAGGCTACACCCTGTAGCATCAAACTCTCCTGAGAGCCAGGGGACTTCATTCTCGGGAGAGCTAGAAGTTTCGCTCGAAGGTACCAACACTCGGGAGCTCGGGGATGACGTGGCCAAGAATAGTGTTACAATTTTCCACGCCTTCTAACTTTGCAACAAGTCACCCTGGGCACGTCAGCCATGCAGCAACACATGTCCAGTGATACGCACTCCTAGGCTTACCATATACGGCATCCAATAATCACGAGAAAAGGCAAGAGAGATCAGAAAGGGGAATTCAATAAACAGTCAGATTTGAGAGAACATCCTCGAGAGAAACCCACTGTGAGACATTCTTTGAACCTTTTCAGTGCATACAAGCATCATACTCAAGGATAGAGCATTCCATGTCATTCATACTCTTCGTGCATCATTGCCTGCTTGCATGCACACCTATTGCACACACAAATAAAACCCTCTCTGACTTAAGTATCGGAGGGTTTTCATCGAAAAATTGACTTTACTCCTGAGGTGCTCTGTGTATTTTGCAGTTCCAAGCTCAGGGACGAGAAGAAGACAAAATCTGCTGGTGCCGGAAGTCCTGGACGAGGCCGATTTCTTGCATCAACATATATTAAGTTTTATTTGAAAATACATCACTTTATAAGACTTGTAATAAATATAGGATTTATTCATTAAAAAATTAGAGTTAATTTATAAATAAAGTATAATATAATACACGGAAGACATTACTTATTCTGATAGGATTTATCACAATGATTTGTGTATTTTATTTATTTTTAATATATGAGTTTATATTAGAGATATAATTTTAGTTGTTTGGATCAAGTGGAAGAATGTGATATATTTTTAATATATATATATATGATTGTCATTTTTTAATAAATGTTATAACTCTTTAAGTTGACTATTTAAAAAATTACGTCTTTTTATTAGGTTGATTATTAAAAGACTAGAATCATTCTTATTTTAATTAAGAAAGTAATAGTAATGATTGGAGGCACTTTTTTTAATGTAAACTTTCATATTTAAATTTAATTATATATTAAAAAATTAAAATATGATTAAATTTTATTAAGAGTTTCAACGTAATACACGTATAATTTAAATAACTGTAAAAGCTTTTTTTTCTTTAGATAAAGACAACTGATAAAAAAAAATATAGTTGAATCTATGGATCTCAAAGTTTTAAGTTTAATTTTTATCCTAAAATTTTCTCTATTAAAATATTAAAAAGATTAGATTAAGAATTTTAATACTTAGTACTATCATAATTTTTATGCACGTATCTTATGATTTAAGATAGTTATTAGGTGAATTATTATGTTCTATTTTTAAGATACACATCAATTTTATATTTGTCTAGATGTCTCCATAATAAAGGCGTAGGAATTTCTCCTTTAAAACAAGAAAAAAAGACAGACAACTGATAAAACTTTTCTAAAAGGCAAATGGATAATTTCCTTGCCGGCAGCTGAAAAGGAGAAAATGCAAGCATGTGCATCGAAATATATATAATATACAACACATAAACAACGAATTCTATGTTTCAAAAGATGCTCTCCGACTGCATGCAGCCAAAATTGAGATAGAACTTAAAGTGCGCATACATTGCATAGTTTCATTTACTAGGGTGATTTCCATGACTCGAATTCCAATTTAAAAAAAAGCAACTTCTTTGACAAGAAAAACAATCCACATGCAAGTCAAACTGTCTACTGATCACCATGAAAAGCAGATATTACAAAAGCACTTTAATTTGATTGATTTAAATAAATTTGCTGACACAGCTTTGCACTCATCTACTCTTAGATTCCCTGTAGAAGAAAAGATATTGCATCTTTTTAGCTTTATCCTTTGGTGTTGATGGCTGAAATAATCATGTTTCATAAAAAGACACTTAGGCAATTAAATTTGGGTTGTGACTCGGATGAGTGCAAAGCTGTGTCAGCAAATTTATTTAAATCAATATATAGGCTTCGAAATCAGAAGTTATATATA
>JAVXUL010143899.1:0-14644 GCA_035590515.1 Trichilia minutiflora
AATTTTAGATTTTAAGTTAATATTACTAAATAAAATTTTAATTAATTATTTTTATAAAATAAAAAATTAATAAAACCGAAACCGGACCGGAACCGGACCAGCCCGAAATCGAACCGGAGCCGGAACCGGCCCAGATCGGACCGGCCCGTTACTGTTCACCTTTCGGTTCCATACATCTTGAACCGTCGAATCGGCCCGGCCCGAACCCGTCGGTTCAGGCCCGTTAGACACCTCTATCTTGAAGACTAAAGATCAAGTATTTATGCATTCAAGCAATTTTAAGTTTTAGTTCAGAGATAAATAGGGAAAAAACTGAAGTGTATTTAGTTAGATATGGTGGTGAGTACATTGGTCTTTTTGACGAGTATTACAGGCAACAAGGTATTAGGCATTAGAAAATACCACCCAAGATACCTTAGTTAAATGATATAGCGAAATGAATGAATTGGATACGTGCGAAGAAAGTTTGATGTTTGATTTCAGATGCGAAATTGTCAAAATCTTTTTGGGGTGAAGAGTTAAGTACAATAGTACATATGATTAATCTAACTCCTATAGTTGCTTTAGATGGTGATATGCCAGAGAGAGTTTAGCTTGGAAGGGATGTTTCCTATAATCACTTGAGAGTATTTAGTTGTAAAGCTTTTGTTCATTTTTTGAAAGATAAGAGGTCTAAGTTAGATGTCAAGACTTCAAAATGCATTTTTCTTGGTTATAGTTGTGATGAGCTTGGTTATAGATTGTATAATCCGATTGATAAGAAGATTATGAGAAATGGAGATTTTTTTTCCTAGAAGGTCAGACTGTTGAGGACATAAAAAAAAAAAGAAGATAGTTCCTCAAAATTCACATTCATATATAAATATTAATTTAGTTCCTTCAACAGTAATACATGGTTAGATTGAGAATCATATAGATGATCAAATTTAGTTTGAGTAACAGGTTGTAGATAACACAGATGATTATATAGATGACACTGTTATGCCACTAACTACTACTTTGAGGAGGTATACTAGAGATTTGATCATTTATATGAACTTTTAGGGCATGCAACTTCTTCAGGTTTAAGGTTAAACATAATTATAAACTTGTCCTTAAGCTAAAATATACAAAAAGGAGAAAGAGAAAAAAAAAGGCTTGAAAGGGCAAAACCATAAATTATTAAAGCAAGTTCAATGCCGATTGAAAGGAGAAATTAGGTGCTGACCTTCCTTTGGCTTCATTATACCTAAATTTTACTTGAATCCAATGTTAGTCTTGAGTATGTATGGTGCTGTTCTTCCCTTGACTTTATTTAGATAATTTCTGCTTGAATTTGATGACAATTTTAAGAGTGTTTAGTGTCAATCTTACCTTGGCTTTCTTTGGTGTTTGTAGTTTCACATCATTCATCTCTTCTTATGAAGACTTGATTCTGAGTCCACTGATTACCTAGATAATACATATAGATGTATGAAATGTTAAAGGCTGGTGATATGCCCATAGAGTTTAATAAGTCAACTCTATAAGCATTGTTATTAATCTTCATAGTGACCTTGAATGGCCCAAATTTCTTTTGTTATAGCTTACTGTACCGACCACCAAGAGCTCTCCTTTTATGAAGGAATACCAAAACTTTAGCACCCATCTCATAGGTCTTCTTACACGCTTGTTCGCTTTATCTTTGTATTTGGCATTAAAGACCTTGAATGGCTATTGCACCTTTACTTGCATAGTTTGCACTTGATTTACTAAGTTTTAGGCTATTATACTCTTTGTTAATGTGTTGGGTAATGCACGAAGGTCTAATGCATGGTTAACCATCCTTTGGTATACTATATCGAATGGTGCTCGTCTAGTGGATTTATAAGTGGCTATATATTATATGTGAATTTAGTTTGTGCCAGGGCTATATCTCACTGTCTTAGTTGGTTTTGACAAATACTTCTAAGGATAATTCCAAGAGTCTTGTTGACCACTTTTGTTTAGCTGTTTGTCTGAGGGTGCATCATACTGTTATACTATAGGGCCAAATAAAATTGGTACCATAAACTCTCCAAAATATGTTAAGAAATAGAATTGGGTGTCCTAATTAAAAGTAGTGGTCTTTGAAATCTTGTGTAGGCAAATCACCTTAAGAAAGAATAACTGTACCATATATGATACATCTATGTCCTTTTGCATGGTATAAAATATGCCATCTTTGAAAGACTTATCAACCATAACAATAATCAAGCAAGTACCACGTGGATATGGGACATGCTCTGCTCTTATGTCATATTACCATGGTCGACCCAACAAAATTTCTCACATCTTGAGGTCATCCACTATGTCACAATCAAATGAATCCAGAAATTTACAAATTTAAAGAGTAAGGGATTGAGAAAATGAACACACCATTATATAGTGGTTCGGTAAACTTGCCGACATCCACTTATTTAAGAATCCCTTAAAGTGTTTCACTAAACTAGCCTTTTAACCAAAGGTTTTCAATTTACAACTTTGAGATTTTTCAAGGGTTCACCTCTCAACCTTACAAATCACTCTCAAGAGAGTTTACAATAAATCCAACTGAAAGAGCCCATCTCTTTTACTTCAATTACAAAGAGAAATTAGATGAAATAATAAAACTTATAACTCTTTAAAGAACCCTTACAAGAATGTATAAAGATGAAGCTTTCTAGGGTTTACAGATGGATAATGCAAATAAGTAAGCTTAAGAATTGATTTTCACTCTTTTATCAATGTAACAGTTCAATTTCATTCATAAAAGAATAGATGAAAAGGCAAAAGTGGGGTATTTATAGTTTTAGAAGAAAATAGATCTTTTACTTAGAAAAACTAGTAGTTAAATTTTAAACCTGCAAACAATCCATTTGTACGAATGGATAAATTTGTTTGATTTAATTTTTTTTAAAGGATTTTGGGTTTAAAATTGGCAAAGCGCATTCAAAGGAATTGGGGCCTTTGTTTGACTGAATGCCTTAGTTCGTTCAAACGAACAACTATGTTTGTTTGACTGAGAAAATCAAGACTCTCTAACTTAAAATCATCAATTAGTCATTCAAATGAATATGAGAATTCATTCGACTAAATCAACTTACTTTGTACGATCGACGGAGAAACCTTACAACCTAATGCCTAGAAGGCAATTCATTCAAACGAATTAAGGGATTCGTTCGACTGAATGCCTTTAAGTTTTGAAAACATTATATTTTGGTCCAAAACACTTGGAGTTTTTAAATTTTGATAAATTTAAATAAGTTTTAAAAGATTTTATCTAAAATCATGAGAGTTACTAAGAGATGAAAAATGGCATTTTAGTCAACAATAATATTTTCATGATTTTTTGAAATGAGACAAAAGTTTTGAATTAAATAAAATAAGTGTATAAAAATGTTTTTTGCCCATAGAAAAATTTCTTGGGCTTAATCAATATGCATTTTTACAAATAAGATAATTACATCGAATAAAATAAGAAAACAATCTTATTTTAATAGATCTTCACTTCTTGTTCAAGTCGATTCTTTGTTTTGTATTTCTCATTAATGTTTGCTTGGTTCGATTCATTTTGTTATCATCACAATCGTAGATGTGTGACTTAAATGTTAACAATCCCCCCCTTTTTTTATGATAACAAAATGATGAGTGCACAAGATGATATATACATATGCTCCCTCTATCAATTGCAATGAAACAACAAATCCAATACCAAAAGTAACAAGAGGACAATAGTAAATTATTATAGCGTACTAGTTGTGAGCACTCGATCTAACAATTTGAATTTGTTATACTTCTTCCCCTTTACCATCATCAAAATAAACTAAAGGAATAGTTGAAATGAAATCTAAATAACATCATTAAAATCAATATAAAAGTATAAAAAATAAATATATGGATCATGAATCACTAAAGGAGTAATAACTAATGTAATATATATATATAAAGCAAAGGATGCAAGGTATATCCAATAAGAGTACATCAAATATAAAATTAGATAAACCAAAATATACATTAAATGTGAAACCACAATACTAAAATGGAAAACAAATACAAAATGTGCCTAGATTCATCAACTCCCAATACATGTTTCAAAGCATCTTTAAGATCTTGGTGAAAAAAGAGTCAGTGTCTGCTCGAAAATCACTAAACCTATGTTAGATGGTAGATAAAGAACTCTTGAAAATGTTCAAGCGAGCATCTATACGTTCTTTAAGAGCATCAATTCGAGTCTATAGAGTTTGGACTATTGTCTACTTAAAAGATAATGGTGGATAGAAGTGTCTAAGATAGGAGATGAGATAGAAGAGAGTTGTATGGCTAATGGTAAATGAGAGAATACGGGGAATGAAAGAGAGAGACTCTACGTACGGGCGGTCTTCTAACTGTTTTATGGATCCAAGATTTATTATCTAGTCTCCTAAGGCCAATACGCCTTAAGGATTGCACATTAAAGCTCTCTATAGTCGATAAATCAATAGTTTCTTCGTTTTTAAGAGGGATCCCATAATACTTGAATGCTAAGGTAAGTATCGCAGTGTGGTAACATGCAATCCTATGTATAGACTCTAAAATGATAAAATATAAATTCACTTACTGATAGATCAAGAGATTACGACGGAGAAATTCCTCTATATAACCAACATCGATCGAATGGACACCCATTAGTAGATGGCAATCACGATAAGATGCTAAAAAACCTTACATTGTCTTCATAGTACAAGGTTCTGAAAGTTATAACTTGCAAACGTGCTAACTCTCGATCACCGATAAAGCCAAACAAATTTTAATTGGTCATCCCTAACTCATAAACCCACTCAGATGTATAAAACCCTTCCCAACCCGAATTGAAAAGCTGCACTATCTCGGCCAATGTACTTTAGGAGAGAAAAACTTTAACTCCCTTAACATTTGACACTGATGTATTTTCACTTACTTTAAACTTTAAATTATTATAAACTAAGCCCATTAACCTAAGGTAAACAATCGTCCTAAACTCTAATAAATGGTCTCGATATTAATACCTAAAAATGTCTCCAAGTTAAAAAGTTTCAACAAACTAAGAGTTTACAATCCTAATAGGTAGTATTTAGCGATTTTCAAATTAGTTTCTAGTACTTGGGTAGGAAAGACATGGTTTCATATTTTACCTTGGTTTGATGGTTACTTTCAAGGTTATTCACTTCTCAAACCACACGCTTCTTTCTCCTACTCATGATGATAGTGAAGGAAAAGGGTGATGGTAAATTTTTTTGAGTGAAAGGAGTGAAAAAATTTAGATAAAATTTTAGAGAGAGACTAAAAGATGAGAGTAAGTGATTTTAGAAAGAGAGAAAATATATAGTGTAAAATAAGGTTCGAAGGGCCAAGTTATATATAGGTACGGTATTTTAATTAAAAAAAAAAAATCTTGTTCAATCAAAGTTATTTCATTTGATCAAATTTAGTGTAAAAAAAATTTCCAGAAACATTTGAAAATATCGCTGAAATGTCCTATGTGTTTCGTTCGAATGAATAACACGATTCATTTGATTGAATATAGTGCCAATATATTCTTAAAAGGACACCTTAAATTTTTTCGAATGAACCTTATTGTTCGTTTCACTGAATTAATAAAATAGAGAGTTTTTTCAACTTTTTGAAAACTTCTTTTGAGTGTGATGAGTCTAGATGTGCTTTAAATAAGATAATATTATGTCATCAATTGATATAAACTATCACAAAATCAATTCCAATAAAAGAATGAGCAATTAAAGTCAAAACAATAATAAGTTTGTAATGAAATATACTCAATCTGCAATTTAAACCAAATTCTAATGAATTAATCAATGATAAGCATATATATGCATTATATCAATCAAAAATGGTCATTTGGGCACAATTGCATATCAAGACATAGATCATCCAGAGTTTAAATACTTAATGTGCTATATCTAATGTCCTTAATTCTTACCTTAGAGTACAAAATCTATCCTCACTTAGAGGTTTGGTAAATATGTATGTAATTTTCTTGTTCATTAAAACAAACTTAATTATGACATCTCCCTTTTGAAAATGGTCTCTAAGAAAGTGATGTCTAATTTCTGTTTTTAGCTCTAAAATGGCAAATGGGGTTCTTAGACAAGTTAATGGCACTAGTATTATCATACAAGATAGGGGAATAGTCTAAGTGGATTTTATAATCTCTAATAGTATATTGTATCCAAAGAGTTTAAGCACAATAACTTTCGATTATACTTGATTTTGGTTGTAAAAATTATAACCAAATTTTGTTTCATACTAAACCATGAGACTAAAGATCTTTTTAGGAAGTGGTATATTTCACTAATATTTTTCTTACCGACTTTACATCTGACGAAGTCAGTATCAGAATAATTAATCAAATTAAAATATGTTCCCCTAAGATATTATAGATCTAAGCCAATTATGCCTCTCAAGTATTTAAAGATTCTTTTAATGGCATTTAAATGGGACTCCTTAGGATATGCTTGAAATCTAGTGCATACATAAATGGTAAACATTATATCCAGTCTATTAGTGGTAAAATAAAGAAGGGATCCAATATTTCTTTATATCTACCTTTTATCTTTCTCATCCTTGTCTAACTTGAGAGTTAAGCTCATAGGAGTTACGGCAATCTTCGAAGTCTCTATCCAAAACCTCTTGAGTAGGTCTTTGACGTACTTGGATTGGTTAATGAAGATTCCATCTTTTATTTGCTTCATTTGCAATCCTAAGAAAAACTTTAACTTCCCTATCATGCTTATCTCAAATTCGTTTCTCATGCTATTAGAGAATTCTTCACAAGAAGAGATATTATTTGCATCCAAGACAATATTATCCACATATATTTGAACAATCAATAAATCATTCTCTTTATGCTTAATGAATAGATTTGTGTTAACCTTGTCCATGCTAAATCTATTTTTTAAGATGAATTTACTCAACCTTTCATACCAAGCTCTAGGTGTCTAGTTTAAGCTATATAGAGTTTTTGACAATTTAAAAATATAGTTTGAAAAATCAAGATTTTCAAAGGTGGGAGGTTGTTTAATATAAACTTCCTTAATAATAAATCCATTCAAAAATACACTTTTCACATCCATTTGATGTAAAATAAAATATTTATGGCATGCAAAGGAAAATAACATCATAATAGATTCAACTTAAGCTACGGGGGCAAAGGTATTATCGAAACAATTCCTTCTTGTTGGTTGCATCCCTTAGCCATTAATCTTACCTTATTTCTCACAACCAACTTGGATTCATCTATTTTATGTCTAACAACCCATTTGTTTCAATAATACTTTGGTGATTTGGTCTAGGAACTAATTCCTATATTTTATTTTTCTTAACTTGATTTAACTCTTCTTGTATGACCATAATCCAATACTCATCAGTTTTGGCTTTAAGAGGGGTTTTCGGTTCAATTTGAGAAATGAATGTAATATTATTATAAATGTTTCTAATGCTAAACCTAGTCATGATATCATAAGATGGACTCTTTAAAATTAAATTTGCAGGATGAGATTTAGCAAACCTCCATTCTTTGGGGAGTGCTTGGGCATTATTATTTTCTTCTTTTTGGTATCCCTTATCCTTCAAGATGGTAATCTCCTTTTCTTTTGAGATATCAAATTGTACACTTTCCTTTGAATTCTTAAATCATCAATTTTCTATGTTATCTATATGTTTATCATAACAAGCAACTTTGTCTATAGAGAATGAATTAGATTCATCAAAAGTAACATTCATAGATTTCTCAACAACTAATTTTTTTTTGTTAAACACTCTATAAGCTTTGCTTGTCAAAGAGTAACCAAGGAAAATACCAATGATGACTTTCAATCAGATTTTTGTAAATTATCTTTTGTGTTCAAAATAAAACACTTTGACCCAAAAACTTTAAAATAACCAATGTTGGGTCTTCTTCCATGCCAAAGTTCATAAGGGGATTTATTTAATTAAGTCTAATCAAGATCTATTTAAAATATAATATGAAGTATTAACGACTTTGGCCTAAAAATATTGTGAAAGAGAAAATTCATTTGGTATAGTCCTAACTATTTTTTTAATAGAGTTATTCTTCTTCTCTATAATACTATTTTGTTGAGGAGTCCAAGGAGAAGAAAATTAATGCTCAATAACATGCTCATCAGAAACTCTTCAAACAAATGATTTTCAAATTCACCATTATGATCACTTTTAATGTATGTAATGGTGGTATCCTTTTCATTTTCAATCTTTTTTGAAAACTTTGAAAAAATATGAATAGCTTCATTCTTGGTTGCTAAAAATATCAACCAACTAAATCTAGAAAAATCATTAACAATAGCAAATGTATAATGCTTGTATCCTGTACTAGCCACTTTAGAAGGATTGAATAGGTCTATGTAAAAGTTACAATGGTCTAGTGGTAGATATTTGGGGGTTTGGTTTAAAAGAGGTTTTAACTTGCTTTTCAAATTAATAAGCATCATAAATTTTGTTCTTTTCAAATTTGGTATTTGAAAGCCCATTCACTAAATCCTTTCTAGAGATTTTTGAAATTAAGTTCATGATCATATGACCTAGTCTTCTATCTCATAGGTAGCCAACTATTTTCATATAATGTTGAAAAATAATTTTCAATATATGATGCACATTCAATGTCAATAGTATAAACATTTCCATCTTTATTTTCTATAAAAACAATTTCATTATTTATAACATTCTTAATCCTGCAATGAAAACTATTACACACAACTTTATACCTCTTATCATAAAGTTGATGTATACTAAAGAAATTATGCTTAAGATTACTAATTAAGAGTATATTTTCAATGAGAGTTGAATGTGTGTTATCAACATTCTAAGTGCGAAGTATCTATCCTCTGGCATTATCTTCAAATGTGATATGTCTTTCTCTTTTCATCTTTGTGAAATTAGAATAGATTGACACATCTCTTATCATATGCCTTAAGCAACTGCTATTAAATAACCACTTTTTACTCATTGGCACTTACAAGTGCAAATTTAATTTTTGATTTTAGGAACTCAAAAACTTTTGAGTCCTTTTGTGTTACCTTTGGTTCCCTTAGAAACCCACACCATGTTTATGTCAAAAACATTTATTTTGATGGGACACCTATTGTTAGTATATGCAAAAGAATAATAATAATTAATGGCATTTAGTTCCACCTTGGAAGATTGCTTTACAAAGTTGTTTTTATATAATTTTTGCTTAGAATGTGGTTGATACCCAATGTCGCATTTATCAAAGACAAATCTTTATGATCTTAGAAATAGGTTTAAGTTCTTTTACCCTTTTGTGAATTTCAAAATAATTTAATTCAATTCATTAGATTTTTTCTTAAGATTATCGATCTCAATCAATTAAAGTTTCTTTTCTTTTTCTAGTGTGATTTTTACTTTTTTCAAACATGAAACTTCATTTGATGGAGTATCTACTTGTTTTTTTTTTGAAAAAATAGTTTTGAAATGCATTTTATCAAAATCATTATGCAATTCCTCAAATGTATCAAGTAATTAATCATAATCATGTTTTAAGTTTTGATTAGTTACCTTATCCTCTTAGTTAATAGCCATAAAACATATGTTTGGCACTTCATTTGTAACTTCCTCATATGAGGAGCTTTCCTCTTTATCATCTCAAGTTACAACCATCGCTTTCTACCCTTTCTTTTGTACTTTTTATATTTGATAAGAGGACAATCTTCTTTTATATACTCGGGCTTCTTACACTCATAGTATTTCACTTTATTCTTCTTGCTCTTATCTCCTCTTGTACCCTCATTTTGATACTCTTTAAGGTTCTTCTTTCCATGATTCTTTTGGAACGTTAAGAATTTTTTAAACTTCTTAGCCATGAGTGCCACATCTTCATCATCATCTTTCCTAGAATCATTTTCATTTTCATGCATAGAAGCTTTAAAGGTTAAACGCTTGTTCTTCTTATCTTCATCTACCTTGTCATCTGAAATTTTATCCTTATAATCTATAAGAAACATAATTAAATCCTTAAGTGAGAGTACATTGAGATCTTTGGTTTCTCAATCACCATAATTTTAGCCCTTCACTTCTTAAATAGTAATCTAAAAATTTTCTTAACTAATTTGCTATTCATAAATTTCTTCTCAAGGGCTTTTAGAGAGTTCATTATATTCGTAAACCTAATGTATATAGTGTGGATGGATTCTTGACGTTCTATTTTAAATAGCTCATATTGCCTAGTGAACCTACTAATCTTTGATTCCTTAACTTCACTAGTTCTCTTATACATAATTTCTAAAGCATGCCAAATGTCGTAAGCACTCTCACATGTCTAGATCCTATAAAATTCCTTTTCATATATGGCACATTATAAAGCACTTATTGATCTTGCATTTAAGGAGATATTTTTTCAAATCTACTTCACCCGATTCATCTTCTGGCTTAGTATCATATCCTCTCTATCATTTGACTTTTTGGGAACAAAAGGATAATTACTAATAACGTTCCACAACTTGTAATCGGTGGCTCACGAGAATATCCTCATCCTAGCCTTTTAATACATATAGTTATTCCTATTGAAGAAGGGTGGTCTGGTTGTTGATTAACCTTCAATATGTCCTATGATTGCCATTGATATACTTTAAGATGGTTAAATCTTTAACTAGGGAACTGAACTCTAATACCAATTAAAATCGTAGTGTCTAATCCAAGAGGGGGGTGAATTAGGTTTCTAAAAATTCTAAGCACAACCATAATCAAACTAATACAAATATTTATAAATTAGAAGAGCAACAGATTAAGAAAATAAACACATATAATGGTTCGGCAAACTTGCCAACATCTACTCCTTGAAGAATCACTTAATGCTTGTCACTAAATTAGCCTTTCAACCAAAGGTTTTCAATTTACAACTCGGAGATTTTTTAATTGCCCACCTCTCATTCATAAAAATCACTGTCAAAAGTGTTTACAGTAAATCCAAGTGAAAGTACTCCTCTCTTTTACTACAAATACAAAGAGAAATTAGATGAAATGTTAAAACTTACAACTTTTTAAGGAACCCTTACAAGAATGTATAAAGATGAAGCTCTTTAGAGTTTACAAATGGATATTGCAAATAAGTAAGCTCAAGAATTGATTTTCATTCTTTTATCAATGTAATAGTTCAAATTCGTGTATAAAAAAATAAATGAAATGGCAAAACTGAGCTTTTTATAGTTTTAGAAGAAAATAGAGTTGTTGCTTAAAGAAATTAGTCGTTATATTTTAAACTTGTAATGATTCGTTCAAATGAATGGGTAAATTCATTCAATCAAATTTTTTAAAGACTCTCAGATTGAAAATTGACAAAATTCATTTGAATGAATTGAGGCCTTCATTTGACAGAATGCCTTAGATGGTTTAAATGAACAATTATGTTCGTTCAATTGAGAAATCAGGGCTCTTTAATTTAAAATTGTCAATTATTCATTTGAATGAATTTAAGTATTCCGTTAACTAAATCAACTTACTTTGTGAAATTGAAGGACAAGCCTTGCCACTAAATGCCTTGAAGACAATTTGTTTGAACGAATCAGAGGATGTGTTTGAACGAATGACTTTGAGTTTTAAAAACATTATATTTTAGTCCAAAGCAAAAGATTTTATCTAAAATCATGAGAGTCGTTAAGAGATGAAAAATGGTATTTTAGTCACTAATGATATTTTCATGATTTTTTGCAATGAGACAAGAGTTTAAATTAAATCAAATAATTGTATAAAAAAAAAATTTTCCGAAAGAAAAATTTCTTGAGGTTAATCAATATGCACTTTTACAAACAAGATAATTACATCGAGTAAAATAAGAAAACGACCTTATTTTGATAAATCTTTACTTCTTGTTCTAGTCAATTCTTCTTTTTGTATATCTCATCAATGTTTACTTGCTTCGATTTATTTTTTCTTTTCCACAATAATCCATTCATTTTGTTATCATCAAAATTAAGTATGTGTGACTTAAATGTTAACACGAAGGGTGTCTATTAAGATGTCTTGTAAAAGGTTAGCTTCTCCCAAGTCTGTAACTCCTGATTCACGTTATGAGATTGGTTGTTTCCATTACAACTACTGTTCATTACCCTAAGGCAATACTTGGCTTTGATACCAAACTAAAGCCGTAAAAACATGTTTAATGAACATGAATCTAATTAAACAATTAAATCCTCATATTCAAATCCACCAAGCAAAGTAAACAATCTCAAACTAATATTTACACCAAAATAGCAAGTTTTTAATTCTGGTTTCAAAGATTCAAAAATTACAAATCTAAGAAATAATGTCTTATTTATACCAAGGACTAGGGTTATACATAATTACAAACTTTCCTTAAATTAAAATAAACATAAAAGAAAAAATAAGGGCAAAAGGACAAAATCATAAATTACTAAGGTAGGTGATGTTGTTCTTCTTATGACTTTATCGTGGCTGAATTCTGCTTGAATCTAGCACAAGTCTTGAGCATATTTGGATCCGGTCTTCCTCTGGCTTTATCTAGATAATTTTTACTTGAATCCAACGCTAGTCTTGGATATATTTGACATCGGTCTTCCCTTGGTTTCCTCTTACAAATTCTACTTACATTAAAATTAGAGGTAATTAGTAACTTCAGTTTTTTCGTAAGTATAATATATAATATATAATAAATGCCCAATTCCATATGTATAATGTGTAATGCAGCACCACCAGCAACACAAGCTTCAGTCTTGTGTATTCCCAGTCACGCATCCACCTTCACAAAGAAAGAAAGAAAGACTCCAAGCAATTGCAGCAACTTTTACAGTAATGACAAAGAATACCGAGAGAATTAACCAAGAAAGCTTTTCTGTGTATTCAAGCAAAATGAGAGAAACAAAACTGAAATTGTTTACAAGCCTAACACCAGCACTTTATATACAAGTCAAGCTCACATCTAATTGGTCCTCAAGATTCCTAAGAATTCAAGATTCTTGATCTTGATCTTGAAACTTACCAACTAACTCAGCTCACTTACCAGCTCATACACTTAGCTCCTTGAACTCATGTGCAATTCATGTGCATTGGATCAAACTTTAACATAATGTGGTAAAGGCTATATATTCATTGGCTAATAAGATATATTCATTGGATAAATTACATATTTGATATTGTGAAACAAAAAAAATTTATATTATGAAGACCTTTGAAATATAAAGAAGTTAAAAGGAGATTACTTATTGAGTTGTGTCACATGATCAAAAAGTTTAAATTTTAAAGTAAGAATTTAGAGAATTGAATTGAATTGATTTATCATTCTTCCTTCTCGTATGTAAGCATGATTTTTATCACATAGATCTACATAATTATTTTTAATTTTTGCATGATTCAAATACACTACAATAAAGTTTAACATGCTTTCATATTATATATTAAATCATTATCCGACCTAAAAGCTTAAAAATAAAAACTCAAACAATTGTATTTAAGTGATTTATTCTTATTTATGTATAAAATTATATATATATGAAATGTAACACAAGTCAAATGTTGTTTGATTCTGCCTCTTAATTACCCTTCAATCTGCCACCCCCTTGAAAGTCAACCAGTCCATCAGTGTATCTCAGTTATGAAGCTTTAATGCCAAGTCATTTTATATTCAGCTCCGTGAGTTAACTATGATTTTTATGAATCATTCAACATCATTTTTATAATAGCCAATGATTGTAACCACGCTCATTCTTTGTCTTAATTGATTCGACATATGCTAATTTTTTGTGATTAATTAATATAAGTAAGAAAATTAAGTTCATGATTAAGTTCAAGACACCACTCACAGGATTAATTTAGCTCAAGATTCGAATATGTTTGAAATTGTTGTACTTTTAATGATAATTTAAAAAGAGTAACAATTAACGTATCTTAGAAATATAAATATTCTTTATTATTTAACGAATTTTTTTTTTTTTTTTTGTTGGTTGACTTAATTTGTATATGTTGGTTAAGTTCAGTATGTTCTCTAAGATTAATGGGAGAAGAATCAAATTAATAGACAAAATGTGAAGCTAAATTGTATGACACCTTCACCCATCACCAAAGTAAACGATCAAATTCCATCTATCCGAAAAATAAATTAGTCTCATAGTTGCTATGCATAAATTGAATTGATGATATCGTTGAACTCCATAATCAAATAATTTTATTATATATATCATAATAGGTCTTGTGCCTTTTCTATTGGAAAAAATAAAATAAAAATTTTAATTTACTTGTATCACCGACGGCTTCACATTCCATTACAAACTAATTTCTTAATACCTTTGAAAGGTCTTCGAAAAACAACAAATAAAGAAAGAAGTTGAAAATTGAATTGTATACGTGACACATTCAACTAATTGCCGAGCAATATGTTCTCTACCTAATTTATTTGTATTATCAACGATGGTGGGTTTAATTAATAGTACAAAAAATGTTGAATAGTTCTTACATTACAAATATATATAAAAAAAATAAATGAAAATAAATCACCGACGGCTTTCTGGACATACAAAAACTTTCACCAGTTACAAAGTTTAATTAAAATAAATAAATAAATAATGTACCTAACGCAAAATTTGACGCAGTAATTATAAATCATTCGCTTATCAATTTATAAACATTTATCAATTTGCATATATAGCTT